>JAODAL010035566.1:0-42807 GCA_025379985.1 Phyllomedusa bahiana | reverse complement strand
ACCGCCGGTTTTTTGGTTTTGTCCTTCCGGGTTTTAAAAGAATATTTCCTTCTGAAAAGCAACCCATGGCCACAGGGACACACTCTCCTCCTATCTTCCCTTGTATTCATTACCCCATTGAAATCCCTGCTACAATAATTTGCGGTTCTGGATCCTGGAGTACTACCAATTCTAAAGACTGAAAAAAGCCCTGTCCTGCTTTGTCGGCGCATAGAGTTATAGACACTTAGTCTCCCTGATGAATCCAAGTAACACTGTTGGATCCTCCCTCTACCACGTCTGGGATTAAACTATTTATACATTGCGACCGTTTGTTTATAAGAAGTAGAATTCCTGCTCTTTTCTCAGCTGGGGAACCCACCAAATCCCCACCCACATCTGTTCATTCTCAAAAAATCTCCGTTTTCAAGTGGGTTTCCTGAAGAAGCACAACATCTCCATTGAGCTTTTCCAGGTGCCTAAGCACCATTCTCCGTTTATGAGGGGAATTCAGCCCATTTACATTCCAAGAGATTATTTTCATACGCAACTGATATCTCCCGTTTTAGATGACTGCTCCTTCTTAAGTTTTGGGATACGCTGTACCCTCTCTTCCCCTGGGGGCTGCCTCCATGATCCCTTCCCTGTGACAGTGCATTTGGATGCAAAAATACTCTGTTTTCCCATCTGAACTGAGATAGGGACAACAAGTCTCCCAACCATTGCAAACAAACAATTTGAAAACAAAATTTTTCGATTCTGGATTCCCCTTTTTTTCCAGCCTAGTGAACAACGTGGAACTCCCTTTGTGCTTTTGACGGTAGCACGTCACCTTTGTCATTAAAAATCACAAAACTTCCACCTCCTGACACCCTCCCCTTTTTTTCAGATCCCAAGCACTATCTCATTAACAATTTTCAGAAGATGGTGCATCATATAAACCAGTATTGGAACTAAACAAAAGGATAGCAGTCCCAACCCCTACGGGGTGGTTGACGGAGGTGTTGGCAACACTCTGCCAGATGACGCTCTGAAATTAGTGTCCGTCGTTCCATCTCCTTCTGCTTTACTTTTCACTGCATTTGGAGGAGAGCCACTGCTCTGCGGCGATCAGGAATTTGAAAGACATCGTGGAGAGTCCGTGTATGCTGCCGGCGATTTTGTAAGAATTCTCTGCATCTTCAGGGATGTAAGTAGAGAAAGTTCCATTGCTTTTGTAGATCCTGAGATTAGCCGGAAATAATAGAGCAATCCTAATCTTCCTGTGATAAAGCTATGTGCATATCCCAGAGAAGGCCTTCCGTCTGCGGACCACCTCTGCCGAAAAGTCCTCAAACAGTAAAAATCCTGGATCCCCTGATGAACACTGAGTTTTACTGTTTTTAAAAGCCCGGAGGATAGCAGTCTTATCCGTGTAATCTAGATATCGAAATATCACCTGCCTTGGTCTTTCTTTGGGGGCTCGTGGAGAAGATGCCTCCCCTCTGGTTTGTGCTCTACATTCCGGGCCCACTCTGTGAGCCCGTCCGCTTTACAGGTGTGCTGAATCTGGAGCGCGAGAGGGAGTTCTTTCTCACATATGGAGATCATGTCTTTTTTGTGGAATGGTCTCTGGCAAACCCACTATTCGTAGATTGTTTCGTCGTGACCTATTCTCCAGATCATCCACCTTGTTCCAAAGTTGAAGATTTTCATAGCGTAATTCTTTAATTCTGGATTGTGCGTGTCAAATTATCATCCTCCAGGTTGGACTCTATCTTCCACAGCACTGGTCGTGCTGTTTCAACTCATTTTGGAGTTCAGTGAGAAGTTGGGATAGTGACGCAGCGACTGTGTTCGCTAAGGTTGCCTGAATGTCAGTTAATATGATCTGTGCAACTTTGATAGCATTTTTTAAAGTCCAGCAGGGGGACCATCCTGTGGTTTCCCTCCAGCTTCATATGTAGTCATCATGTGGCATTGGGTTTAGCCGACCGGGCCTGATTACGGCCGATTGGAATGATATTGTGGGTTGGTGGTCTGATTGTTTTCCCCTCCTTCGCGGGAAGTCATTGATTGTTTTGTTGTTTTCGACACCATTGTTAAGATATTTCTCCATAAGACAATCTTAAGGGTGCTTGTACTTTTACTTTGTTAATCCACCCAACTCTGCCTGGATTACTCAGGTACTGAACTGTATAATCATGTAGAACCAGTGATCCGCCAGTAGTGGTGCTGCAGACTAGGACATGCCGAGCTGTGAAAGTCAATGTAGTAACCAGTAATCGCCAGTAGGTGTGGGCTGCACAGACTAGATATATGCCCCTCTTACAATGCAAGTTCCAAACAAGACTTTTACTTTAGCAGGCTAACTCAGCGATGTCCGCTCTGAACTGAGAAGAGGTAAATGGCTCTGGATTATGGGATCCTGCAGCAGGGTTTTGTCTAGCCGGGTTTAGCAGTGTAAGAGAATAGAGCTTTGATTGCAGTAACTGGATCTCACGAACTCAATATTCCCTGTGGGGCTTTTTGTTTGACAGCTGATCCTCCCAGCTGCCCCAGTTCTAGGAAGCAGCCACAAAGTATCTCGCCCTGCACTCTACAGGCACTGTCAGGGTTAATGTCCTCCCCCCCTCCTGCTCACTCAGCCACGCTCTGACAGCTACCCCGTCCTCCGTCGCAGCATCCCTGCCTCCACTCTACACGGATCCTTATATGGTGGGCTGATACTGCCCACAGTCTCCTGCACAGCCCGGCTGCCCGTAGGTACACACAGGGCCTGCACGCTATCATAGTTCCTCCGTCAGTCACTGTTTGTCTACGGGCTCTCCTCTGGTCCAGCTCTGTGTCTGTGTTCTCTGCACCACTTCCCAGCACTTCTTGCTTGCCTGTGGCCCGGTATTTCTGGCCTTTTGGGGAGTAAGTGAGCAGAGGCTCTTCCTCCGTTCTCGACATGAGGCTGCGCAGGAACCGAAGTCCCATCTTTTTATTCACCCCTCCTTTCCCAGTTGGTGGAATATCCCGGCGATAAAGGTCTGGTTTGATAACATAGCCTAGTATAAGTGCAGAGCTCCGGTCTATTGGACCGAGTTACTATGTGCCATATTTTTCCGTGCTTACTTTAAGTGACACGGGCCTCAGAAATATGACAGAAATAAGATAGAAATGAGCATAAAGGAGCTAGGAGGATTGCCTTTTTTGTGAGTAACTGGCCTTCCTAAAATAATCCTTATTTACCATGCTTACTATTACTATCTACCTTGCAGCCATCTGCCTCCTACCTTACAACCCAGTCTGCCCTCTGGCAATTCCATCCAAAATCAGCCCCTCTCGTCCTGCCTCACCTATGTATGTTATCCACACACTATTCTCCCTTTTCAACCACCCCAAACCTCCAGTTACATAGTGCTCTTGCACAAAACGCCGCTCATATTCAACACGAACCATCTGCTGTCACTTTCATTCCCCTCTTGCTTCTCTCTTGCAGAGGAAACATTCTCTCCTAACCACCCCAGCCCACCCTCCTTTATATTTTCATCCATCACTCCACTTCATCCTCGGCCTCCATAGAGAACCCTGCTAACCTACTACTATTCATTGTATGTCCGGTTACCTGCCCCTTTTTTAAAAACAAATGTTTTTTATTGAAGTTTGTAATATACATAGTTATCCTCACAATACCAAGTAAGTACAGGACTATTCACTAAAATAGCTAGAAAGCTTGACATGTTATAACGGTGTAATACAGTTGACTGTTCATTGTTAGTGCCTAGTAACAGTCATGATAAAAGAAATCCAAGGTTACAAATTGCCCTATGAACATTTACTGAGTGAGATAATGTAAAAGTAGTAACTGACCAGTGGAGCCTGCTACACTTCCCTACTTTTTCTCATTTAGCATTAGATGAATGGTACTGTTACGGGCCTCTGATGCTAAACCTAGCGCCCAGGAACAAGATAAAGAAAAGAGAAAAAACGAATCAGAACTAATCGCCTAAAACAAAGAAAACAACAACTTGAATCCACCAATAGCATTTATAAAATATTCCTTTAGTTTCTGGATAAATAGTATTAAAAGCGTCTCTTAAGTTATGATAGAAGGTCGCACTCCCCTATTTGACATAAGTTATGTTTTGCGCAGGTGCATATAGTGGGGTTTTGTGACGTTAATAACTCCCTAAAGTCCCCTGTCAGTTCTTTTCAGAATACCATTTAGGTATATCTGAATGGCTTCACTATGACTCGTATTATCCCTTGCGTCAGGAATCTGTTTCTAAGAAAGGACCCTATTTGGTAAAAAAAATTTCTGTTTGGTGAGGACTTGGAGAGTTCAGTCACAAGTTTATGTGGTCCATTTTAAGGTATAACTTCACTTGATGCCAAACGTCTTGCGCTTTAGGAGTCAGTCTCTAACCAGAGACGATCTCTTTGCTGCTAACAATACAATATGTAACAGTGTATGGCACTTTGGGTAACACTCGAGAAATCATGGAACAACAGAGGTGTGGGGGGATAAAGGTAAGTCATTTCCCACTTTCTGACTTATGGTCGTACTAAGAGTCCCAGAATTCACTGATAAATGGCAGTCCACATCCCTTATCAATACGTTTTATTTTGCGTGACATTTAGGACATTACATTTTTGCTATTAGGTCATATTGACACTCGGTTGGGATGGTTAAAGCCATAATAAATCGCCCGGTGTATAAACCTGAATGTGTTTCTCTCGGCATGAGTTCAATAATCAGTGTCCCTTACATATATACCTCTCCGAATCCCTCTAATAATTTTGAAGAATTCACCTAAGCCTTGGAGTGGTCTCTCCGAGTAGTATCCAAGTGTGAAAAGAGTTTTCTTCCCAATCATTATATTTCCAGGCATCAGATTTTCAGATATATGGACGCTAATGATTGTCGGGTAGGTTCTGTGACTCAAATTATTTCTCAAAGGAGCAAAAGTGAAATTCCTAGGCTTGTGGGTCTGACTCTGGCTTTTGATGAGCTCAGAACCTGGCTTGAAAGTGAGGAAAATGGTTTTCTGGGATCCCCTTAAGTTCCCGTATTTTATCAAAATGGAAGAAATATTTAACGTTGTGACCTATCGTATGATCGCCTACATTCAACACATACCTTATCTTTCGGGGCACACTGAGTGGTCATGGGTGTCTGGGCTGAGCGTGCGAGCCCCTCCTCTTAATTCCGGGTGTTCCAATGAGTGGCAATATGTTTGCTTAATTGTACAGGAAACCAAAACAACAACAGAAAAACTCCTTCCTCTTGCAGGATACTAGGGGGTAGTACAATGGACCTAAATATTTAATATATATACCCCGGATTATGACAAAAAAATATTGCAGACGATCAAAAACCAAAGCCAGTAGCAATAAATCCTAGGGACCACAAAGCATATAAAACTTAGCAGTTTAATAAATACAAATAAATGTAAAGACAAAAAAAAACCAAAAAAACCTAATCTATCTAAACCAATACAAAACTAAATCCTACATCTAGGCTAACCTATGCAAATAATGGGAAAATCGCCCCAATAAGGGCGTTTCCCCACCCCGTACCGTAAACTACCAACAGCCCTATACTAACTATCATCTGACAAAAAAACATAAACAGGACAAAAACAAGATGTATACATTCAGTTTATCCCCAATGAATCTGGATGAATTCATAATCCGACGCGTTTCCCCCCCTTAGTAATTGGGGTTCATCAGGGAAAACTGGAATATGTATATAACACACCGATAACTAGTTTATGATAAACTTACTGCCATGTTAGAAAATGCAAGGATGATGCGTGATAGTCGGTGGATCCCAAGCCACCACACAAAGGCAGTCCTAGCAGATGATGTACACCCTGTATTGGAGAAACCTGTATATAAATAGAGAGCTAACAATTGAAAAACACCTACCTAAAGATAATTTGAAAGCCACGAGAGCCAAGAGCGGCGTCCAGAGAAACTCACAACGCATGTCATACATTTTTTTTCAAGTCCCGCGAGACTCTATTCATCCTCCCACACTACTGTCAGCCTACCGCAGAAAGAATTGGTTTGCTACATTGCAACCCTAACCAGGATTGTGCTGTGAACAACAAAAGGTGCCAGTTATATACGCAATGTAACAAAAGCAAGATGAACATTACTATGGCAGTAACAAAGAGTATAACAGCACAGCATAAGAGCATAACAATGAGGCACATTACCAAGATAAGGTAAATTAGCATATGAGTAGCAGTGGCAATTAGCATCGGAGTGCAGGACCCTGCTGCAAGGGTTATAACCCTAGAGTGAGGTCTAGACATTAATAATAATAGCCCAAATAACAACATGAAAAAGATACAAACCCCAACCACAAATAAAGTACCTAATAGATAATAAATATATACATAAAAATAATAAAGTATACTCAAATCCATCCTAATAAACACCAAAAAACATCTAAAAAGTAAAAAAGAAATAATAATTACAGTGAATAAAACAATAGAAAAATAAGGAAAAAATGAAATAGTTTTTTATAGGTGCGAATATGTCTAACAGTATACCAATATACCTAAGTAAGAAAAAATGAAGAATATAAATGACATTGGACAAAAATTCAATAAATGAAGCAAAAGACAAATAATCATTTAAAAAACCATCGGCTTCAAGGTTTTAAGATAATAGATAATCATTGTGACTCACGGCTGGAGCAACTTACGATCAAAGTCGACGCCTGCGTCAGATGGCTTTAACTCACCTCAAATGACTGAAAAAACTACAGGAGACAGATGTTTTCATCCCATGTTAAAGATTCATGGTGACGCAACTTGGAATCTCCTTTTTTATGATGTAAATGTCCCCCAATGTTTCTAAAATACCGCCGGCGCAGCTCCCGCTTGGTCTTGCCCGACATACATCATGTTGCAGTGCACTGTGAACACTTGGTAAATAATACCCTTTGCTCTTGCAATTAGCATAGACAAGTCTTATTATAGATACGACAGTTGAAATACCTAAAAGCTTTTAGAGACATTAATATACTTCAGGCCTTGCCGCCCCCACATCTAAAGGTCCCTATCGATTTAGAACATCCAGTGTCGCAGTCGTTTTTGGGAAGTATACGACTATGTGTACAAAATTGCCAATACTCCTTTAATACCTTTCCTGAAGGTTATACATAGGCCGAGGATTCAACAATTCAAAAGATTCCATCCTGTGTAAAGGAATGCCCATAGTTGTGGTGATCAGTCACGTATCTGAGCTGATGACTGATCAAAATTGGCCAAAATAATTCTCACCTTAATGTATTCTAGGCATATCCAGAACACGGTTTCTTAGTAACATCCTCCTATCATGTTCCCTGGCAAAATTGTTATGCCTTTTGATAGAAATTTTTTTGGGGTATCCCCGCTGGAACAAATCCACTCTTAAGAAAAGAAGTATCAGCCTGATTTCTTTAAAATGACGCAAGACTTGAACAATTACGAGACGCATCCCTAATGTACTGACCCTTGGGAATACCCGAAGCGTTTGGATAGGTGTGGGATGGCTAACTTTCCCACCTCCACAAACTGTTCCCACCCGTGGGGCTTCCTGTATGCAGTTTGTTTTCCCTAAACGCGCCATTTTGGGCCCCATTATAATGTTAAAATCTAGAAAGAACCAGTTCAGAATGATGATTTCACATAGTGAATCTGGAGGCCTCTAGGGTTGTGTGATAAGAGTCTCAACGAAAGGAGCAAAAGGAGTCCCTTGACCCAGTCAAAATAAGATGACATCATCATAAAACTGCCCCAAAAGCTGATATGGTCGACAAACTCTGATGTTCCTCTGAGAAGACTATGGTGCGCTCCCACCAGGCCCAGGAGCAGGTTGGCATATGTGGGGGGCTAATCTGGGCTCCCCATAGTCGTGTGCCCTGAGGCTGGTGGAAGAAGCGCCGATCAAAGACAAAAAAGTTTTGTGTCAACACGAACTGAAGAAAAGCCTGTAATACAAAGTATGTGTGAAGATTGGTAAAAAAGTGCTCCTCGTAAGATAAATATAATGGGACAGCTTCCGAAACCTTTTTCATGAGGGATGTAGCTTGTATAGGGCCTCAACAACCTATGCGGCAAACCAAAATTCTCACTGATAGTAAAGGCCATACCAATTTTAACAGCAAAGTCGGGTGTGTCTTAATATATGAAAGGAAGAGATGGACAAAAAGGGCGTAATATTGATCCACGTAGAAACTGACAATTTGTTGTAAGGTTTCCGTATGGCCAGATAATAATAGGCCTGCATATTTTTTAAAGATGGAGAAACTCCCTTAATCACTTTTGGGTAGTCCATAAAAGGTGGATAATTGCGGACATGTAGGAGCAAGAATTGGTATACACTCGTTGGTCAATCAACGTTTTAAGATAGAGCATGGTCCCATATGATCCCTAAGTTCACGCCAAAAAATCAAGTATATGGATCGTTATACTTAATAGACCATATCCTTGAGTATCATTAAGATCATTAAACACATATTCTTGTCAGTCAAGATGGTTTTAAAATGACGATAATTTCCGTCCTTTATATCGTAAGGGTTTCACTACTATGGTCCCTATCCTGCCTCTAGTTTCGCAATGCCATGTATTCATCTTTAAAAAAGATTATTTTCACCTGGGACCTTTCCCCGGTTTTGATTCTCTCAATGCCATCACAAACTAATTTCACGAACTGTAAATTTTCTCGTCAATAACAGGTGGCTCTTTGTACTTTTTAGATGGCATGTAGAGAATGGCCCCAAAACGCATCGTCCCTATCATTGTCATCCAGAAGCCCCATAAGAGTTGTACTCCGGTAAGTCATTATTTTTCAACCCCTGGGGACTGCACTGTCTTTTTCCCCTGTAGTTTTTTAGAATTTTTTCCACTTTATTTTTTAAATTAAAATTTTTTTTGGTGTTTATTAGGGTGGATTTGTGTATCTTTATTATTTTTTGTTAATTTATTTTATTAGGTACTTATTTGTGGTGTTTGTTCATTTTCATGTTGTTTTTTTGTTTATTATCTATCAGTCTAGACAACGTAGGGGTTTAAATCCTTGCAGAAGGGCCTGCCCCTAGATGCTAATTTCATGTACTCATATGCTAATTTTACCCATCTTGGTAATATGCCTCATTGTTTATGCCTCTTTCTGTGCTTTTACTTTGTTTTGCATAGTAATGTCATCTTTGCTTTGTTTAATTTGGGATATAATGGCCCTTTTGTTGTTTATGGGGAAGATCTGTTGTGGTTGCTGTAGCAACCAATTCCTTCTCAGGGGGTGACAAGGGGTCTCGCGGGATTGGGTTGCATGCGTATGATTTCTCTGGACGCCCCCCTTGGGTCTCGTGGCTTTAATTATCTTTTTGGTAGGTGTTTTCAATTTTTAGCCTCTCTATTTATATAAGGTTTCTCCAAAAAAAGGGTGTACACATTGTGGACTGCCTTTGGTGTGGTGGCTCCGTTAAAGTTATCTCTGGGATCCCCGGGGCTATCAGCACTCTCCTTCTTTTTTAACAAGGGCAGAAGTTTATCTAACAAGTTATCATGTGTTGTTACTATTCCCTTTTCCCTGATGAACCCCAATTACTATGGGGGGGAAACGCGTCGGATTTATGAATTCATCCAATTCTTTTGGGATAAATGAAGTATACATCTTTTTTTTGTCCTGTTTATGTTTTTTTTTTTACAGTGATGTTAGTATAGGGTGTGGGAGTTTAGGTACGGGGTGGGGGGAAGCCCTTAAATTGGGGCGATTTTTTCCCCTTATTTTATAGGTAACCCTGATGAGGATTTAGTTTTGTATTGGTTTAGATAGATTAGGTTTTTTTGTTTTTTTTTGTCTTTACATTTTATTTGTATTTATTAAACGCTAAGTTTTATCTGCTTTGTGGTCCCTAGGATTTATGCTATTGGCTTGTGATAATTGTACAGGTAGCTTAAAGATCTTACAACACACCTTCCATGTTACAATGGTGTCCCTAAGAACTATGGATGATCTTATGTTCTTGGGTACATGTGAGAATTTTGTATGCAGCAAAGCAGTAAGGTCCCAAGGGACTACTAAAAGAGATTCTAATTCCGTATTTGAGTGGTAAGAAGCACGTTTAATCCAATCAAGACAATGGCGCATTATGCAGGCCAAGTTGTATTTCCTAACGTCCGGAAGGTTGATTCCTCCGTTTAGTCTAGGGACCATCATCTTGGAAAGAGCTATTCTGGGTTTTTTCGCCTTCCATATAAATCTTGTGAAGCTGGCTTAGATAATTTGTATGTCTGAGTGTCGTAACAACAATGGAATTGTTTGGAGGGGGTAGAGGAGCTTGGGGAAACTTATCATCCGCACAAGGTGACATCTGGCTAACAATGGGAGGGGTAAATTTGACCATTTATGTAATTCTTTAACAATTTTCAATATAAGTGGCGGGAAATTTAGGTGATATATAGATTCAGGGACTTTGCCAATTGTTATACCTAAGTATTTGATAGATTTTGTGGCCAATTTTATGGGGGATTTCAATTGTTCAAGGAAGAGTGTGGAAGAGTTTGGGGAGATATTAAGGATTTCTGATTTATTTATGTTAATTTTGAAGCCAGAGCAGAACCTAAATGTTTGTAGGTGCTCAAACAAAATATCAAGGTCTCTTTCTGGGTGTTCCATAAAAAAAAATAACATCGTTGGCGAATAGAGCTATTTTGAGCACAAACTGTTATATTCTAATCACCTCAAAAATATCGGAGGACAAAAGAAAATGGACCAATGGTTCAATGGCTAAATTGAACAAAAATGGCGAAAGGGTGCATCCCTGTCTAGTGCCGCGTTCCAGCGGAAATGGGTTTGACAAAAAACCTGGCATGCGTATTCTTGCCTCCGGTTTACGGTATAAGGCAGTTAAGAAACTACGGTAGGGGCCCAGCAGACCTATTTTATCTAAAACCATGTTTAACCAGCCCCAATCTACACTATCAAAAGTTTTTTCAGTGTCTATAGTGACTAGGGCTGGTGAGACATGTCTGTCAGGGTGTTTTTTGATTTCGTCCAAGACCAATAGCACCTTTCTAACGTTGGTCACGGCCGAGCGTCCTTGCACGAAGCATACTTGTTGAGAGCCTATTAATTTGGGGAATAAAAGGGCTAATCTATCCACCATTATTTTACTAAGAAGTTTTGGATCCACATTTATTAAGGAGATTGGTCGGTAGGATGCTGCGAGAACGGGATCTCTCCAAGGTTTTGGAATGACTTAACAAGGGCTGTATTCATGGACATAGGTATGGCATTTCCAGCCAAGTAAGTGTTATAAAGATCTGTAAGAGTGGGCGTTATTTGATTCGTCAGAATTTTGAAAAATTCTCCTGTATACCCATCTGGGCCGGGTGATTTATTATTTTTTAATTTTGATATCGACATTTCTAGATCCAATTTAGTAACATTTTGCCCAATCATATACAACTCATCTTCTGTCAGGTGAGTAAGATTTATTTTATGTAAACAAGCAGCATACGAAACGTCATCCAGCTGTTCATCTGAATAGAGATGCTGGTAATATGCCCGAAATATCTCCATCACCTCCTCCCCTTTATTCTTAAGAATCCCTGTTTGGTCACGGAGTGCTGCCAAGTGGGCATGTTGGTGTGCTCCCTTTGCAAATTTTGCAAGAAGTCGTCCAGGCTTATTGCCATACCGAAAAAATTTAGCCCCGGCCTGGGATCTTTTTAAATGTTCACGCTGTTCATTCCAATAATCATATGTCTTTTTAGCAGCCACCCATCGTTCCTTGTTCGTTTGAGAGAGACTAGAAGAAAATTTGGTGTATGCTTCACGAAGTGCTTTGCTTAAGGTATCAGCTGGGTTTGTACCTTTTTTTTTAAAAGTCGAGAGGTATGTTATCTGTCTCCCTCGGTCTACTACTTTCACAGTTTCCCAGAACAGCTGTGGGGAGTTTTGGTGTTGTGCATTATCTATTTTGTATTCATGCCACCAATGTTGCAGGGTCGTTTGAAATTCCTCGTCTTTTGCGAGAAAAGAGGGGAATCTCCATATGTAATCTGTTCCGCGTGGGAGACGATCTGTCATGGTGAGTATTATGGGGGATGGTCTGAGATAACCAAGTCTCTCGACCAAGTGTTATGCGGGAATGAGAAGTGTGAGAACTCTCTAGCATCAGGGAGAAGGTAACGCAATGGGTCACAGATGTTCAGATTCTCTAAGAATCTGGCCAGATGCATTTTCCCTTCCCGAATATTTGGTCTGGCTACATTGCCACATTGACGATCTTCCTGAGGGGAGACAATCGCGTTGAAATCGCAGCTTATTACTTTAAAATCTGAAGTATCTAAGGTGACTAATTGTTCTACTTTTGAGAGGAAGGAAGGACCTTTTATGTTTGGGCCATAAATATTAAAAAAGGAGAATTTTTCATTGTTTATTTGCATTTGGAGTAGATGCTGTTGGGGGTCGTTTACCAACATTGGGGGGTTCACCCGTTTGCCCCGGTATTCCAAATTACGATCGGAGGAACATATATCGGCCGATTAGAAACTGAGTCAGACGCAGAGTTCTGGGTCAAATTCCGTTCATGTTCCAAGCAATTCTGACAAAGCAAAGCATTACACACATATTTGTATAAACTGCAATCAAGATAAACGCAGGCGCAGTAGAGAAGAGAGGAACGGATGTATGTCCATATTTAGGCAGCTTTTAAGTACAGTTTATTGGTCCACGTTGTCTCTGGGGAAAAAGTCTCTGGGATTGCATTAGCCAAAACTTCAGTGATTTTCCAGTGAAACGAAACTTCAGGAAAGGGAGACAATAGCTGGAGGTCACATCTTTGAGGAAACAGATAACAAGTGGTCACATCCTGAGCCATCTTAGCTTCTTCATAATTGCTATAATTGCTGCATCATTTTTGACAAAATGGAGTCGATTCCATTTTAGCTGAGATGACTTATAAGGAGAAAAGCTTGGGATTTCATAATTTATACATATAACACAATATTGATTCAAACCTCTCTACCTTCACAATGCCATCTTCCCTCATTATCATGACTTGCTGTAGAACCTGCCCTTTAAGGTGTCTGCCAACCAAAGTTAAAACCCCTGCCTTTCTTCCTACTGTAGGGGAACCATAAACTTTGCCCACCCAAAGTTTTTCCATATGGGCATAGTCTTCAACTAGATGTGTTTCCTGTAGGAAGGCAATATCAATTTTGAGTTTTAAATGGCGAAGGATCATCATTCGTTTTTCTCGGGAGCGTAGACCTTTAACATTCCAGGAAGCAACTTTCATGACTAAAGTACGCATCATATGGTAAAGACTGACCTCTTGTGGATATAAACATTAAAAACAACATCTGAGTAAACCTCAACATGGCTCCCATTTGGCTGAGTTTTAGCCTCTGAAGAATGCAGACGGGGAGCCAACAATGCTTGGAAAAAATTTGTTATAAGCAACCTTCCGCTAGAAGGATCTGCAACGGGAATTCGCTTTTTTCCAACATATATGCGAGAGTTTCCGTGCACATAAATCAATTAACTACTAGGAACTAGCTCCAGTTGGGAAGCGCATTCTACAGTATGCTATAAGTCTGCCCCATCTTGTTATATAATGCTCAGTTAACTACCAAGGTTTAAAGGGTACAAAATACACACACACACACACATATATATATATATATATATATATATTATATATTATATATATATATATATATATATATAATATTATATATATATAAATACACACATATATATTATATATATAATTATTATATATATATATATATATATATATATATACATGTATATATACATACATATATACATATAGATGTAAGCATAGTCAGGTGACGTTCGTTACAAGATATTTCCCGTTTAACCTCCCCATCTCAGCCACTAGGGCCGGAACTCGAGGCTCAAAGGGGAGTGAAGAATAGATTAAAGAGTTCCGTCCTAGATCGTAACTGCTCAGATCCCTTATATCTGAGTGGGAGCAACGTATAATGTGATGTATCTGTCAAGGAAGTCAACATTTGAGTTAAATCATAAGTCACTGTGTTGTGATCCCCAATGTTGACTAAGAATTGTATGTAGTCAGAAGACATAACGTCCTTTCAAGTGTTATCTTCAGGGGCGCGTCGCTTCCTCTGTTCTTTTGGGCTCAGACAGGTGGGAGAACTTGGATGGACTCTGTCTGAGTCAGGAGGCCCGGCAGTGAGCCTGCAGTTGTTGGAGGAGGAGGGGGAGGAACTGTTACGTGACAGAGGTGAAGAGGACCTGGATCTGGATCCTGAATGAGGGCGATGCATCTCTTTAAAGAATTTTGTCGCCTCCACTGGAGAGTGAAAGGTGGAGGTTGTTCCATTCTTGTGGAATACTCGGAGGATTGCTGGGTATAGCAAAGTGAAACGTATTTGTCTATGGAAGAGGTCTGAACATACATCAGAGAAGGCTCTGCGCTTCTTAACCACCTCAGCGGAGAAGTCCTCAAACACGAGTATTTTTTGGCCCTCGAAGATTAAGTCGGATCTGAGCCTCTTAAAAGCCTTCAGAATTTTGACTTGATCCATATACTCCAAATATTTAACAATAATTTGGCGTGGTCTATTTCTGAGAGCTGGCGGTACTGTTTTGTCACTGCTTGCTTGTGTCCCACTTCGGAGGTCAGGTCCCAGGCGGTGAGCTCTCTCCATTTTACAGACATCTGCAATGCCTAAGGCTTCTGGAAGGTCCATTTCGCATAGGTTAATTAAGTCTCTTGGGGGAACTGACTCCGGTATTCCCAGGATCCGCAGATTATTGCGTCTAGATCTGTTTTCCAGATCTTCTACTTTCTCACTTAGACGCTTGTTTTCTTGAATGACATTTTCTAACTGTATTTTAGCTCTTAGTGCATCTTCTTGTAAATCTTATTAAATCAAAAAAACATACACAAACAAGAGGACAACCAAAAAGGGGGGACACAACGAAAATAAAAACATGTAATCCAGTATTTACCAGTTATAAGCTATAAAGTATCAATAGTGCCAGCACGAAACTACCCAAAACGTAACCTACATAATTAACCAAAAAAACTGGTATATACAGTAAACAAGTATCTCATTGGTTAAAGTGCATAGCAACCTCAATACAGAGCTATATAACTTTGTAGAATATGTCACATATGATGTAAACTACCTCACACCCTAGACTAACTATACTGGGCCAACAAAACGACTTAAAGTATCAAATCTACACTAGAAGACAATCGTGAACAAGTCATATTACCCATATAGAGGGGGGGAGGTAGGAGTCGCTGTGAACCCCGTACTCCACAAGAGACTCAAAATTTGGTGGAATAAGGCCTTCTTAGAGAAATATTTGACACGTGGTTTGATACCAAGAGGTGTGAAGTGAGAGAGATGATGACAAAGCTCAAAGGCCTACTCCACAAGAGACTCAAAATTTGGTGGAATAAGGCCTTCTTAGAGAAATATTTGACACGTGGTTTGATACCAAGAGGGTTAAGAGTCCAAGTATTCCCATCCTTCCCGGTTGAGGAGGAAGTTTTCAAGAAAAAATGGGAGGATCTGGCTTCAGGTTGTTCCAGAGGTTTTATGGAACTTTTGGTTCAGTCTAATCAGGAGACATTGGAAATGGTTGAAACTCAGATTGTAGATCTACAGGGACGTATTAAATCCAAATTATCGAATGAGGCCCTTGAATCTTTTAATGTTGAGTTGGATAAAGATTTTCAAAGATGGGAGAAGGAAATCAGTAGTGCGAAATTGAGGAAGTTTCAAAGAGGTCAGAATGATTTACAATCCAACCGTGTTTACAAATGGAGACATGTTGGGAACAGGTCCCGTTCTCGTTCGAGGTCAGGTTCTGTTTCATCATCTGTCTCCATGGATGATCACCTTAGAATGAGAAATAACAAGGCTGAAGACAATAAGAATGATGGGACTTCTAGATATAATGCAGGGTCTCTCAATAAATGGAATGTAGCCCCTCATGTGCAACAAGCAAGGAGTACAAGATCAAAATTAGAGGTAATTAACCTATCCTCACATATATTGTCTGTTACTCAAAAGGAAGTGTTGAGCATGGGATTAACATTCTCCCCCGCTAATTCTTTGATTTCTTTACAGCCTTAAAAGATTTACATTTATTTTCACGTCAATTAATTTTGAAGAAATTGCATCATGGTAGATCCAATGTGGAGATTTTTAGTTCTATTGAAGAAAAAGAGGCACTTGCAGTATTGGAGGATTTATTGCTGGAACAAGAATCTCAGACCCCTGATCAATTCCCGAGATGTGTCCTGCCCAGATCTACAAGGTTTTCTCCCTTGTCCATATGCCCTCAAGTGGAGATCTTCGCTCGATTGGTGACGGAGGATTTTGAGAGTATGACACTTTCTCAAATGCCCAACGTGTGGCTTTGAAAGAATTACAATCGTACACGGATGTGGTATACAAGGTGGCAGACAAGGGAGGAAACATTTTGATCTGGCCAGTGTCTAAATATGAAAAAGAGGCTTTTCGGCAACTGAGAGATAAAGAAACATATCAAAAACTGTCTCATAACCCAGTACAGTCATTTTCTATTGAGTTGCATCAAATCTTAGAAACGGCACATCGGGAGGGGATCATACCCAAAAAAAATTTGGATGGGTTTTGTGTTAAATATCCCAAGATTCCCACATTATACCTCCTCCTTAAGGGCCAAAAATGCATTAATGATCCTCCTGGCCGCCCGATAGTTTTGGGGATCGGGGGTTTATGTGATCCGGTTTGTAAATTTTTTGACTTTTATTTGATACAGATTTTGTAAAATCTTCCATCTCATGTTAGGGACACTACGGATGTCCTGGGACGTGTTGATGGCATTGTTATGGAACAGGACATGTTTTTAGTAACAGCTGATATAGAGTCTTTATATACCAGCATTAAGCATGAAGATGGGATTCATGCGGTCCGTTTCTTCCTCGGGATGAGCAACCTGGACAGACATTTGTGTGACTTAATTTTGCAACTTTTGCAATTCATATTGACACATAATTTTTTTGCGTTCAAGGATATTTTTTCTCTTCAGAAATGCGGCACTGCAATGGGTGCGGTGTGTGCCCCATCATATGCGAATCTCGTCCTCGGATTTTGGAAGAGGTCGATATTCCATGGCGATGGGGCTCACGCCGCTGAACTCCCAGTGCAGTGCTGGATGCGTTATATTGACGACGTGCTCTTTCTTTGGCAGGGTTCTGAGGATGGCCTGCTGAAGTTTATGGGTTTACTTAATCAGAACTCCATGAATATTAGATTGACATATAAATATGACAACAAGAGAGTGAATTTTCTTGATTTGTTGATTGAAGTGGATCAGCAGGGATATCTTCAGACAGATGTCTTTAGGAAAAGCACGTCAGTTAATTCCTTACTACACGTGTCATCGTCTCACAATTATTCTACGATTAAGGCTTTACCGGTTGGTCAGTTCCTTAGGATGAAGCGGATCTGCTCATCTGAGGAAACATTTGAACATCAATCAGCTGACTTAAAGGTTCGTTTTAGGGACAGAAGCTATAGTGGTAGAGTTATCAGGAAAGGCTATCTTAGGGCCAAAAAAAACCCTAGAGACCTATTATTAAAAAAACAGGTAAAAAGGTCTGTAGATAACAATGTTCATTTCATCCCTACATTTAATACATATTGGTCCACTATAAGGCAAGTTTTGAAAAAACATTGGCCAATTCTTCAAACTGAGCCGTGTTTTAGACAATCTTTATCAGACATTCCAATGATGACAGCAAGGAAATGCTGAAACTTAAAGGACTTTTTGACTAGGAGTCATTATGTTCCTGAAAAAAAG
Source organism: Phyllomedusa bahiana (assembly GCA_025379985.1). NCBI lineage: Eukaryota > Metazoa > Chordata > Amphibia > Anura > Hylidae > Phyllomedusa > Phyllomedusa bahiana. The sequence continues at coordinate 24,996 of JAODAL010035566.1, read as the reverse complement.
AACTTTTTTGGGACTTCTAACCCAAGAATAGGGTTTTTTCATGTGGAGATTGTCTAGCATGTCAAAATATGGTACATGTGAACATTTCCAATCAACAGCTGGGTCAAGAATTTATAAAATATTGAGTTACATTTCATGTAGTACCACCAATGTCATATATCTGGCCACATGTGGCTGTTCCAGATCATATGTCGGTTTGACAACTCGTGAGTTACAACTTAGACAAGGGAACATGTGAGAGAATATCTTTGGGTGCAAGAAAAATGCCAGGATGTTTCAACTTTGAAGGGGGCCATACCCAAACATTTTTACCCAAATTTTATGATTGTAATCCCAGTTCATTCGGGTCATTGGGATTGATTGTGTCCACTGTGGTATTCGTGGTGGAATGTGAAACAGTTGTTAGAACAGAAAGAATGTAAATGGATCATTCACTTAAATTCCATGTCTCCGACTGGCTTGAATGAAAAATTGAGCTTTGCACCTTTTCTCTGATTTACCCACTCGTCTTTTAACTTTTGTGATTTATTTTTCCTGTACATTTTTTGTTTTTTGTACTTGTTATGTGTTTTTGATTAAATTTTTTTATTATAATCTTTTCAGATGCTTGATATTGTTGATATGGATGTGACTAACACCTTCCCTGTCTATCCCTGCATGTGGACTAATTTCTCTGTCTACTCCTGTTTGTGGACAAAAAGGACGAAAAGAGGATAAAGAATAATTTTTTTTTTCATGTAATGTGTATGTAATTGTTATTTTTTCATGTTTTCATTGATTCACATGCACTTTCACTTGTATTAACATAAGTTGTTGCATTTTAATTATGTATTTCACTTTTATCACTCTATGTCATGTAATTGACTACTTAATACATGTCACTCACTTCATTGCACCTTACAAGCACATATCATTAATATTAGTATAAGTCCTTTTTGTCCCTCATTCGATCTGGGTATTCAGTAGTTTATATAATATACAACCACATGCAGGCAATGTGCACCGTGATCTGACCGGTCCTTTCCCTTCATTCTGGCGTGTACTATATGCTTATGCGCAAGTCCGGAAATGCGCATTCCGGCGCATGCACAGTAGAGCTTGACGGCCGGAAGTGGGACATGGTCCACTCCGATTCCAGCGCGGATGCCAAATATGCATCCTGTGATCAGGTGAGCCTTATCAAGATAGGTATTGGTCCTATGTATATAGTATCTATAGGACAGTCAGTCTGTTGTCCACTGAAGAAGCCGATTATTGGCGAAATGCGTCGGGACGGGGTTCACAGCGACTCCTACCTCCCCCCCTCAATATGGGTAATATGACTTGTTCACGATTGTCTTCTACTGTAGATTTGATACTTTAAGTAGTTTTATTGGCCCAGTATAGTTAGTGTAGGGTGTGAGGTAGTTTACATCATATGTAACATATTCTACAAAGTTATATAGCTCTGTATTGAGGTTGCTATGGACTTTAACCAATGAGATACTTGTTTACTGTATATACCAGTTATTTTGGTTAATTATGTAGGTTACGTTTTGGGTAGTTTCGTGCTGGCACTATTGATACTTTATAGCTTATAACTGGTAAATACTGGATTACATGTCTTTATTTTCATTGTGTCCTCCCTTTTTGGTTGTCGTCTTGTTTGTGTATGTTTTTTTGATTGTATTTTAATGTATGTACAATGTTAATAAAGTATTTTGTAATTTTTATTGAGATAGTACTCCAATTTTTGGTTGTTTAATATGTTTGTGGGAGTATCTCAAGTTAGTAAGAGAGTAGTTTTCGGAGCTATTTGTGTAGGATTCTTGTAAATCTTGTATTTTATTGTCATGAGTATCCAAGCGCTCAGTATGGGTTTTTATGTCCACCTGGATTTGTGAGAACATTTGTGACACCGTGGTGGCCAAGGAAGCTTGAATTTCTGGTGAAATTTGACGAGCGACCCCTGTCACTATTGCTTTAATATTGGCGTGCATCGGGTCGGAGAATTCTGGAGGTTTAGTTGGGACTGGAACTGTACATTCTGGTGGTGGTGCCGGTGTGCGGCGAGTTTCGCATTCTTCTAGTGGGATCATGTTTTCACCTTTGCCTTCCTGCAACTCTCTAGGCGACTGGGGTGGGGAGCCCATACTTTTTGCTTGTTGTTTAGAAGTGGGATTCTTGCTACGCCACATTTTGTGGAGGAATTTTTCCATAGAAGGGGTGGCAAGCTCTGAGTAGGCAGTTGCCTTAGCGCAAAAGAGAGTGGTTGTGTAAGGTCTATTTTAAGACCTTAATGCTAGTTTGACTGTAGGGATTGAATACAGAATCCTGTTGTACAGTAGAGAGGTCGTGACTAAGTCGTCTGCTGAGGATTGGCTGCTGCTGCAGCTCTTAAAGCCCTTTACTTATGTTGCCAAAGACTGCAGGGATTTGTGACTTGTGAGAGAGGGAAAGGAGGAGTTGTAGTTCTTTGGCAGAAGATGTCCCTCAAGTCTGGATAAGGTACAGCTCAGTTATAGCAGAAGCACAATACAGGGCTGAGTAGTTATAAATTGACCACAGAAGCAGCAGCTCTGACTGGATATCTGTCCCTGCTGCTGAGTAGGCTGATCGTCCTCAGTGCTTTGAGGCTGTTCCTTACTCTCTCTCCCACCTCCTCCTCCCCCCCTTAAATTTCACTCCCCCTTTTTTTTCTTTTAACACGGATTTGGGTTTTTTTAAAACCTTTATAAACTTCTGACCGCTACCCCTCTTCTTTCATTTTTTTTTTTTGTGGGGGTGTTTATTTTAAGAAGAAAATTTTTCTTTTTCAAAAAAATTTAAAAAAACCCCAATTAAAACCCAAAGCCATCAAAAACATTAAAAACCTTCCCCAAAAATTTGGCTTTAAACATGAGGTATCCCAATTTAGAGAGGGGCGAATTTCCCAAAATTCTTTTCGTTCCTTGCGAATTTTCGGAAAAAAAATAACTTCTTTCCGAATTATTTTTGGCACGAATCCTTTAAAAAAACAGCTTTTTCCCCCAGGCGGCCGGGACCCTTGCAGGGTGCTGTAGAAAGGGGTTGTCCCTGCAAAATTTAGGGCGAGGGGCTTGGTTTGGTTTTATACAATGTTGTTTTTTGTATGACCCGAAACATGCCTGCCCCGTCTTAGAATCGTTTCACTAAAAAATTTCCCCGGGGAAACAAAGAGGGAAAAAACTGCCCAAAAAAAACCTGAAGCGGGAATTTTTCCCTGTTTAAAGTCATGCCGGGGAAAGCGGGAAAAAAAAACAAGCTGAGAGCTCAGGTGGCAACATTAGTGGGCAGGGGGTAGTGTGGAGGTTGGGCGGCGTAGCCCAAAAGCATGAGGGGTTTAGACAGTGGGATTTAATTTACTTCTGGAGGGGGGCAAAAACGGGAAAAAGGTCACAGAGGGGGCCCCAATGAACAGTGTGGAGGGCCGGATCAGCCCCAGAGCAGATGAGGTCAGGAAAAGTGGCCCAAAGACACAGTTTGTAGGGGCCAGCAGCAGCCACAGCAGCAGCCTTTAGGTAGACAGTGGACCAAGAAACAGTGGGGGTAGGGGCACGGCAGGCAGTTGGGGGTCAGGCAGGCCCAAAACACATTTTGGAGGTGGCAAAAAAAGGAGTAGGCCACGGGGTGGGAAATGACACAGTGTGGAGGTCACGGGAGCAGCCACAGCAGCGCTGGGGGTCCGGGCAGTGGGGTAAAGGGCACAGGGGTTTGGGGGGTCACGGCGCAGCCACAGGAGCCGCTGAGGTCAGACCGTGGCACAAAGACAGTGTGTAGGTCACGGCAGCAGCCACAGCAGCAGCATGGGGGTCAGACAGGGGCCCCAATGACACAGTGTGGAGGTCCCCGGCAGGGAGCCACGCAGCAGCATGGGGAGACTTTTTTGGGGCCCCAATGACACGTGTGGAGGTCAAAGGCAGCAGCCACAGCAGCAGCTTTAGGTAGGCATTTGGGAACCCCAAAAGACATTTGGAGGTGGCAAAAAACGGAGGGAGGCCAAGGTGGGACAATGATACGTGTGTAGGTCGCGGCAGCAGCCACAGCGCAAGGCCCCTGGGGGGGGGGGTCAGACAGGGGCACCCAAAGACCAGTGTGGAGGTCACGGCAGCAGCCACCGCGCAGCTTTTAGGTCAGGGCAGTGGCACAAAGACTTTTTGGGGGGTGGCAAAAAAAGGAGTAGGCCCCGAGTGGGACAATTTCCCCAGGGGGGAAAGGGCAAAGGCAGCAGCCACAGCAGAGCATGAGGTCAGATAGGGCACAAAGCCCGAGTGTGGAGGTGGGTGGCAATAAACCCGTCTTGGTTTAAAAATGGTTGGGGGCCGATGGGGAAATGTCAGCTGGTTTTTGGCATAAAGGTGGGTTGGGGGGATCAGAATAGTGGGTGAGGCAGGGTTTGAACCCGACTCATTTTTCACAGTTTGGGTGAGGCGTCATGGCTGGGTGTAGTCTGGGGCCCAAGGCAAAATTTGGGGTGTAGAAATTTCCCGGCCCATCCCCGCCTGAAATTTATCTTGAAAAGGTCAGTCGGGTTTACTTTTCCCCGGGGCAAGCGGGGGTTTTCCTTTGGGGTAATGTGGCCCCCGCCGCACTGAAAAACCCCCTTGATGCCCCCAATAAAGGCCGGGGAGGGAAAAGCTTTCCATCAAATCGGAAGTTGGGGCCCAAAAATCCCGTTTGGCTGCCCGTTTGTCCAGCGGATTTTTTAATGGGGGGGAGAGTGCTGTCCAAGTAGGCCACCACTTGGGGTTTGGTTTAGGGGGGTGTCCCGGTCCCGCGTGTTTCGTGGGGATACCTCCCCACTAGGCGGGTTGAAAGAAAATTGGGCATCGTGAATCCCGACAGGTTTCGCTGTTTGGGAATGGTACTGCTTTCCCAAACCCCCCCCCCCCCCTTCCCCAGCCCGCCCCGGCCAGTAGTGTTTAGCGTGAGGAACCCCCCCGGGCAGACCCGGGGGGTTTCCCGGGGGGAGGGACGATGCCCCACATAGGCAGCGGCCAATGATTACGAAAGGTTTCCCTATAGTTTTGAGTTTGGGCCTCCCTCTCAAAAGCTGGGGAAAAAAGGGTCCCAATTTTTTTGGAAAAGGGGAGCAAGGGGCCCCAAAAGGGGGGGAGCCAGAAGTCATCCCTCTGCCGGTTGCTGACGGCTGTCACTTTGCCAGGAAATAAGCATGTGGGGCCATTGACAAATTTACTCCGAGGGGCTTCCCCCCCCCCTTTCCACTTTTATACTGCCCGGTGCTTTGGGGGGGGCATCTGCTTCGTTTTCCCATTCCTTTCCCCCCTCCTCCCGCTGCTCCTGCTCCTCCTCTCTTGTCCCTGGGTAGAAAATCCACCATTTCACCCGGGGCAATGGGTTCCCCTTTCTCCAATGTCCTCCCCCCATTTCGTCCCCACCGGGGCTCATGTGGCCCCCGAGGGGTGTAGTCGCCTTTTCTCCAAATCCCCCGCCCAGGGGGCAGATTTTTTAGCATCTGTTCCAGGACTTGGGAAACGTTGGAATTGGGCGTTATTCATCCCGTTTGTCCTGGCGACTGGGCAAATAACGTTGCCTCCTGAATGGCCCCAACCCAAAAAGGCAGGTGTCACGCGAGGGTGCCTGGGGTGGGCATCAAAGTTACCGGGGGAAATTCTGTCTGTCTTGGGTCATGGGAAAAAAACGTTTTAAAGGCCCTTTTTCTGTTCATACCCGTCGGTCCCAAAATGTGCAGGCTGGAATTCCCAAGGGTGGAAAATCGCATATCAGAAACATTTTGGGAAAAAGTTGGGGAGGCCCCTTTTTGCCCGCTGCAAATCGAGGAGGGTTTTCCCGGCTTTGTTTTAATGGATAAAGTGCATGCACCCCCTTTTCCGGGCCCTTTTCAGAATGTTCTGAAAATCGGTGGAAGGGCTTTTTGGAACCTTTTTTACCCAAACCCGATTGAACACGGGGGGCCCTGCAGGGCGCCATGGGAAACCTCCCTCTTTTGTTAGCGGCGGACACCCTGGGTTTCCCCCCATTGAACCCTCCCCTGGTTCTGATTTGCAGTTGGCGGTTTGAAAGCCACAACAAGATTTCTGGCTGCTTTACGCGGAGCAAATTCCTCCCCCGGTGATTCGTTCGCCGAGGCAAGGGCCGGGGGTTTGAACGCGGTTTAATTTGCTGTGCCCACACATTGGGATGATGGGCAGTACTTGTGGAGGCTGAGATGGTGGTGGTGGTGGAGGAGGAGGGGGGTTTGGGAAATTTGGGGCAGGAGCAGAGTTTTGAAAAACGTGGGGGAAAAAAGCGGCGTCTCCTGTCCAAATTGGGTTTGGGGTGCCTGGGCCGGAAAACAATTTTCCCCCGTGGGCCGTAAAGGACATTTTACTGGCCCTGGGGCCGTAGTTTACAGTCCGAAAGTTCGCGGGTGCCCTTTACCCTTTGGGAAAAAAACCAATAAGCTTAAGGGCTGGCCTATTCTCTTTACATATTTAGGGAAATGCTGGGGACTGCCTTTTTGGGGAAATTTTAAAATTTTGGGTTGGAATCCCATTATTTTGGCACAAGCCCCTTTAGTTCTCTGGGAAAGGTGCAGGGCCACCATTTTGGAAGGGGAGGGATTTTCGTACCAACAACTTGGACAGGAGCACGGGGCAGCTGGGCCCCTTTGGATGGTTTGGAGAAACTGTTGTCTCTTTGGGAATCGCCCCGCTGAAAAGACTGTGGCGCCCTGAGTAGCGAGGGGAAAAAGCATTGGGATGGGAGATGATGTCAAAGAAAAAAAAGTCCCTTCTGCAAGGTGGGTGGGCCTTGACTGGCTGAATGGCCCTGCGTGCCACCCGGGCGTGTGTGCTGTTTTTGCTGCGGGGGAGGGGGTTTGGGACCCCCCACATCTGGGGGAAGTTTCTTTCCCCGGCCACCGGATGGTGCGTGCCCTGTGTTGAAGCAGGGCCGTGGTGCCAACGTTAGTCCCCGGCCGCTTTCCCTTTTGCTTACAGATTTTTTCATATACCTAATGCCAAAATTTTCCCCTTTTTTGGGGGGGAGGGGGTCCCGCTATTTTGGGGGGCCCCTTTCCCCCCTTCCCGGGGGGGTCAGATTCCTTTCCCCCCACCCGTAGGGGGCGGGGGGCCTTTTTAAAAGGGGGGGCCCCGGCGGACAGGGGTAGGTTTGTTTCGTACTTGGCCGCCCGGGGGGGGCCCCTACAGGCGGGGGGAAGCGGGGCCCCTTTCGCCCCCTTCACCCGCCCGGGGGTCCCCGCTGTGCGGGGGGAGGCAGGAGGGATGGTCCTCCTCCCTCCTCCCTGTTGTTTCCCGGGGCCGGTTTTTGTGTGCCCCACATATAGGTTTAGCGGCGCAGGGGAAGGGCGCGCGGGGCCCGGGGAGTGACGCGCGGTGCTCTCACTTCCCCTGCCCGCTGGGAGATGCCGGAGTGGCCGTGTTGCGGGGCCCTGGGAGGAAAGGGGTTTTATTTTTTTTATTTTTTAGTTTTTTGGGGGGGTCGCCTGGAAAATGGGGGCACTCCCTGGAAAAAGGGGGGCATCTCCCTGGAAACAGAGGGGACATCTACCTGGCAAAAGGGGGGACACCCCTGGCAACAGAGGGGGCATACCTGGCAACAGGGGGGGGCACTACGGCAACAAGGGGGGCACTCCCAGGCAAAAAATGGGGGCATACCGGGCAAAAAGGGGGAAAAACTACCTGGCAACAATGGTGGCACTCCGGGCTAACAAAGGGGGGGCCCCTACCTGGCTAAAAAAGGGGGGGGGCACCTCCCTGGCTAAGGGGGGGATTCTCTTGGCACAAGGGGGCATCTCCTGCCTGTAAGGGGCATTTTGCTTATGGGGGTTACTCCCGGGCTAAGGGCATTACCGGGGCTTTCTTCCCAAAAACCGTTATGCATTAGGTGGAGGGGGTGTGGCTTATTAAAGGGATGGCTACCGACAAATGGGCGTGCCATGAAAATATTTGCCGGGGCGCGCGTAGCGCACCGCCCACTAGAGTTCCTACTTTTTCTTTTTCAAAATTTGGGCAACATGACATATACCCATTTTGGGCTCCCTCCGGTGTCCTGCAAAGAATTTGCCAAACACCGCGAGTATGGATTTTACCGCCCACGCTCCGCAATGAGTACTATTTGCCCGCCCTGCCTCGCTGACCCCTGTGCCGCTACTTTCTTGGACCTGCAAAGGGGGTTTTTTACCCTGGCCGCTTGGCCCCCGACCTCCCCATGCTGCTATCCTGCGCCCTCACGGCCACACGCCCACTTGCTGGCTGTCCCGCTCCCTGACGCGCAAGCTGACCCCTTTTTCTCCGACGTGTGAACCCTTTCCCTCACCCCCCCCAAGTGCGGGTCGGCTCTCATCTTCTTTTTTGGTTTCATCGTCACTCTGTCCTAAACCCCGGTTTGGTTTTGCAGGGGCTGACCCTCACAACAGGGCCCTCCCTGCCATTCAACATCTATACTTTGCCGCCACTGCAAAAAGCGGGGGGATATTCCCCCATTTTTCGCTGCCAAGTACTGTGACTGCCCCCCCAAATTGTTCATCCTGTTTTAAGGGGCGCGGCCCCAGCCCAAAATGTGTCTCTGGTGAGGAACCGGCGGGCAGAGGGGGTTGGGGGACGGGTGAGGGCGCTGCCCGCTCCGGGCCTGCCAAAAAAAGGTTGTGTCTGCGTCCCATCGACTTTGGCTGGGGTTGTCAGATGTCATTGGGAGGAAGAGGATGACCTAGCAACCAATCAAAAACCATTGGGTTGCTGAAAAAACCACACGGCCGCTAGTGTTTGTGCCCTGCCATCACGGTGCGACCTGCCCCCTCTTATCTGACAACTGTTTGTTCTAAAATGTACAGACACTGTTTGTGAAATATCTGTATATATAAATACCACCCTGTATTTGACCCCAAATAAACCCCACAAAGAAGTTTGGGAAACCCCTTGGTATAAATGCGCTCCAAAAAGGGGGCGGGGAAAAATTCTTGTAGTGCCCCCTTTTAAAAATCTGTTTTTTACTGAATTTAAAAAAACACAAACAGGCTAAATTAAACCTTCGGATATGAATTATTACAGAATTTCTTCTTGGCGGTTAAAAAAAAAGTTTTTTTTACGAGTACAACGAGAAAAACGTTTTTTTAACCCCTGGATAAATTGCGCCCAAAAAATTGGGCCACCACAAAAAAGAGCTTTGTAGCGTGTTACAATGCGTGTTTTTTACCCACACAACAAAGATAAATTTTTAATTAACCTTTTGCTTGTGAATTTGCTACGGAAAAAAGTATTTTTTGGCGTTGAAAAGACGGTTTTTGGGGTAGCACCCAGCAAAAAAATTTTTAATTAACCCCTGGATTAAAAATTTGGGAAAAAGAAATTTAGCAACCACAAACTGTAGCTTTGGGTGTTACAATTGCGTGTTTTCTACGCCACCAACAAGAGAAAAAAATTATAATTACCCCTTTGCTTTTGAAATTTTCACAGGAAAAATGATATATTTTGGCGTTTGAAAAGACGTTTTTTGGGGGCACACACCAGCAAAACAACGCTTATTTCCCCCGGATGAAAATTCCAAAAAAATTAGCAAACCACAAACTAGTCTTTTAGGTGTTTTAATTGGTGTTTTCTACGCCCCAAAAACCCAAAAGTAAAATTGTAATTAACCCCGCTTGTGAATTTTGTACAGGAAAAAGTATATATTTGGCGTTTTAAAATGACAAATTTTTGGGGGGCAGCACACCCGAAAACAACGCTTAATTTAACCCCCGGGGTTAAATTGCGCAATAGAATTTTAGAGCCCAAAAAAAAAGTGGGATTTTTTATTGAAAAAACGCTGTTTCTTTAATGAAACAACAGGAACGGCTTGTCCCACTTGGGGTTTGAATGTATAGCGCGCATGGGGCGCACCAAGGGGTTTCGATCCCAAATTTCCCCCAAAAAAACAGAAATAAAACATTAAGAGAAAGTCTCTGAGACAAGCTGAGACACAACACAAAAAAAGCTGTATAAAAAAATCGTTCTTCAGTGAGAGCTTCAAATCAGCCCCGGCAGCACCTTCCCCATCAGTTAGTGAGAGGGTGTGAGCTCCCGGGTCGCGCCGGACTTTATAAGTTTGGGGACATCACAGAATCCCGCCCGGGCTCTGATTGGCTTTTATTCTGCACATGGCAGCAGGCTATGCCCTTCTTCCCCCAGAGTCTTTGCCCATGTGCGCCATGTGCTCGCAGCCCTTTTATAAAACAAAACACCTTCTTCAATGAAGTACCCCCAAAATTCAACTTCGTTCAGAACCGAAGTTTTTCCCGAAATTCAAACGAAATTCCCCTTCTTTTTAATCTTTGCCCATCCTAATACAACCTATCCCTTTAAACGAAAAACAATTTCCCACAATTCGTACAGTTCCAACGTCATCAAATGAATAAAAGCAAAATGCATTATTCAAGCGGATAAGAAAAATTCAACCCATTCACCACCATTCATTAATTAATCAAAAGCCGAGTCAGTCTCTGATTACAATTAATCCCCCCACCTTTCCGCCCCCAACACCCACCAAAGTGCCAAAAACCTAAAAGGACTGAGACGCGAGCCAAAAGGGCCCCCAAATGTCATGATCCTGTCCGGGGGGATCCCGGCCTCAAAAAATAACCCCTAAATTTTACAAATCTCCATTAGATTTCTTTCCCGTGGCTAAAGACAGGGCTTTCGGAGGTTCCAAATTTAAAGAAAAGTTTTCTGGGATAAAAAAAAAGTAATCTGTTAACTTCTTTTTACTTGTCTGAATTTAAATCTTTACCAGGCCCCGGGGTCTTTTTATGGGGCGCAAACCACCGGAAAAACCCCAAATTTTTCATTTTAAACCCATGGACACGGACCCAAAAGGCCCCCAAAAAAGGCATTCCCAAATCACAGGAAAAAAAGGGGCCCCCCCGCATAACCACATCTTGTGATTCCGGGTTGGGAGTTGTACCCATAGGGCCCGCCGGAAAATGTATAATAAACTCTATGCAACCCTTATTCTGTTTTTGCTGATCTCTAGCAAAATCATGTGGCTCGCCAGTGAGCAACCCCTCCAATTTAAAAACTTTCCCAACCCGGAGGGATATCCCCCGTCCACGTCAAAGGGGGCCCCTTTTCAGAGGGGGCGGGTTTGGCAGCCCAAGATATTCTATAGAATGTAAAACCTCCGCACCGGGTCTTCCCTTTAGCCATTGCCTCTAGGGAAAACAGCAAGTTTGGGTAGAACCCCCCCCAAACTGTTTAACCCCTTAAAGGAACCCAGCCGTTTTGGCCTTCCTGACCCAGCCCTATTTTTTTAAAACTGAAGTTCCATTTATGTGGAAAAACTTTTTGACACTTTTACCCACCATGTGATTTAAGATGTTTTCCTGACACATTGTGCTTTAAAATTAGTAAGAAATTTTTATCCCTCAAACCTTGTTTGTTTGTGAAAAAAATTTAAAAATTTTATGAAAATTTTGGAAAAAATTTTCGATTTTTAAAGTTTCAAAAATTTTTGGTGCAAGACATAAATTTTTCCCCACAAATAGTTTATAACTTGCATCTACCATAGTCCCATAGGTTGGATTTATTTTTTTAAAAGTCTTTTTTTTTTTTTACGACATTAGGGGGCTTAGAAATTTAGTGTAATTTCTCACATTTTTAAGAAAATTTTAAAATACATTTTTTTAGGGACCACTCCAGTTCTGACGTGGCTTTGAGGGGCCTGCATGTTAGATACCCCCATAAGTGACACCATCTGAGAAACTAGACCCCTTAACGTATTTACAACACTATTTAGGAAGTTTGATAACCCTTTAGATTTTTTCACAGAAAATTTAAAACAAAGTGGAGGTGAAATTTAAAAATTTCACTTTTTTTGCAGATTTTCAATATTTATCCATTATTCACTGGAATACGTAAATGTGACTAGGTAAATGCAACTTAATATCAATTCCCCCAGGTCTGCCGTTTTAAGCAGATATCCCAGATGTGGCCTAGTGCATAAATGCCTCACCCATAAGCCCCAGATAGGAGGTGCACCTTACTATACTCTTGGGTGCTCATTTTCAATACGATTTTATTTAGGGCGCCATTTCAGGTTGGGGACACCTAAGGTGCTAAAAACTAATAACACACCCCTAAAATAGACTGCATATTTGGAAAACTACACCCCTTATGAATATAATCCAGGGCTGTATTGAGTATACAGACCCCACAGGTGATTCACAAAATTTTTGCATAAGGCTGCTGAAATTAAAAAAAATTTTTTTTCAATAATCTGCAATTTTAGCTTAAAATGTTTTCATTTATACAAGGAATCCTGGAAAAAAGAACCATAAACTTTGTTAAGCAATTTTTACCAAGTTCGGCAATACCCTACATGTGGGTTATGGTTGTAAACTGTCTGTTTGGGCGATGGCAGGGCGTATAAGGGAATGGGGCGCTATTTGGCTTATTTGAAAGCAGATTTTGGTGGGGCCATGTCGCATTGCAAAGCCCCCAAGTAGCAGAAAGGCGAAATCTTCCAGAAGTCGCCCCATTTTGGATTCAACACCCTCAGGGATCTCATCTAGGGGTGTCTGTGCATTTTGGATGCACAGGTGTTCCATAGTTTTTTTTTTAAGCATTGGGCAATGTAAAGGGGGGAAAAACGCAGTTCGGTCATTGTTTTTTTGAGTTTCAAATTTTACAGCATTCGCCGTGCAGTGGTAAATGATGTGATACTTTACTATGGGGGTCGGTACAATTACAAATGATATAGGATTTTTTATAGTTTTTTCTGTTTAATACTTTTACACTCGTAGAAAATACGTCTATAAAAAATTGCGTTTTTATGTTGTCTATTCTGACAGCCATAACTTTTTTATTTTGCTGTGTGCAGAGCTGTGTATGGGCTTGTTTTTGGCAGGAATGAGTGAAGTTTTTATCTGGTACCATTATGCGGTGCATTATGATGCTTTTTATAAGGTTTTTCTGAGATGATTTTGAAAAAATACAGCAATCTTGGTAGTGTTTTTTATTGTTATTTTATATAGCGGTCATGTACGTATATATGACATGGTAGCTTTACTCAGCAGTTCATTATGATTACACGATACCCAATTTGTATATTTTTTATGTTTTACTGCTTTTATACAATAAAAACACTTATATTCAAAAATGGAAACTAACTGTTTTTGCATCGCCATAGTCTGAGAGCCATAACTTTTAAATTTTTCTGTGCTTGGAGCTGTGTAGGACTTGTTTTTTCGCGAGATGAGTTGAGCGTTTTTATTAGTATCATTTTTGGGAGGGGACAAGGCTTTTTGATCGCATTTAAATCCATTTCTGGAAGGTCTGTTGAAGAAAATACTGCAATCATAGTGGTGTTTTTTTTTTTTTATTTTTAACCAGGGGCTCACCGTGCAGTATCCGTGATATGTTAGCTTTAATCTTTGGGTCGCTTAGATTATGGCGATACCTATTTATAGTAGTTTTTATGTTTGAAACACCTTTAAAAAAAAAAGAAAGTGTTTTTAGTTGTAAAACAATATTTATGCTAGCGCTACTTCTGAGAGCTATACATTTTTTATTTTTCCGTTATTAAAGAGCTGTATAGGACTTTTTTTTTTCCGGGATGAACTGACGTTTTAATTGGTACAACTTTGGCATTCTAGGGAGTTTTTGGATCGCTTTTTATTCCAATTTTATGTGCTGCGGGAGTGAACAAAAATCTTAATTCTGTGATTGTTTTTTTGGTTTTTTTTTTTACGGCGTTTTACCGTACAGGTTAATTAACAGACAGATTTATAGGGGCAGGTGGTCGTTACGCACGCGGCGATACCAAATATGGGTACTTTATCTATTTGATCTTTTTTGGGAGCGATTGCGTTTGTAAAGGGAAAATGTGCAGTGTACGTAATTTTTTATTTTATTTTTCCGTGTTTGGGTTTACTTTTTTTTACTTTTTTTCACTTTTTCACATCTTTTATTTTACTTTTCCCCATAAGGGATTTGAATGAAAGATCTTTAGATCGCTCATTCAATAGGGAATCAGTGCCTAGTTGTTGCTATGACTGGTTCCTATGAACAATGTCAGTCACGATGCAGGCCAAGCCCACAGGGCCACGGCCGCGGGCATCGTGACGTCACACAGACAACCGGAAGGCATCTCTGCCTTTTCCTGCTGTCGGTCAAAGGGCAGGCGTGCACGGATTGAGCGATCCGTGGGCGCTGCTGCCGCGGACAGAGGAGCAGGAGGAGCGAATCTTCCTCCTGCGTCTCTTCTTAGGTATTGCGACCGATGGTTTCGCGATAATTAAGGGGTTTAAACCGCCCCTCCCCCCCCCCCCCCCGGAGCGGATCCGGGGTCGGGGGCCGCGCTGCGGGATGTCAGTGTAATATACAGCTGACACCCCGCGCCGATCGCGCGAATACTCTTGGCTTTAGAGTTCACGCGATCCTCAGGACGTATCCATACGTCCAGGTGCGTGAAACCCCAAACGACCTGGACGTATGGATACGTCTAAGGTCGGTAAGGGGTTAAACACAAATAATTTTCTAGGGCGCTCTACACCACAGACATTCGTCATGCCAAGTCAGGAACCTGTTATTGGAACAGTATTGGTCAACAGATGGTGCCTCAGGGTAGGGGGCCCAAAGTTGAAGTTTTGCACCCAGACCCGTAAGTGTTTAGCTATGCCCCTGGTAACTGTAATATGTTTAACCCTCCTAGTACTGTCAGTCAATTATTAATAGTGCTCTAGTCAGATTCACAAATGTAATATATTATAAGATTATTCAGTGATATGGATGTTTATTTGTATTTGTATTAGAGAAGCAAATACCCAAATTACTTTAAAGTGTTGACTTTTGATCTCCATTTATATGATTATGTGGCTTTCATTTACTTGGCTGTTCTAGTGACATTAAAAAATAATTTGCATCTGCCTATCTATCTATCTATCTATCTATCTATCTATCTATCTACCTACATATCCATCCATCCATCCATCTGTCTATCAGCCTATTTGTCTGTCTGTCTCTAGACACAAAACTCTGCAGGATCTGCAAATGTACTGCCATTGACTTGCATATGAATAAACAGAAAAACCTTTACAAGCATCCTATTTTGTGTGGAAACAAATGTAGGTTTGTGAGAAGCAACAGCTGACAGAAGTCAAGTGTTTCAATAGGAGTTTGAAATAAAGCTGATCTCATATTTGATTAAGATTGTAATCATCAGACAGTGGTTGCACTTAGTCCTTGCCAGGCTTATATGGGCCTTGGATTCCTTTCAGCATTAGAAAAAGAACACTTGAGCTCTATTGAACTGAGTATGGCATCTGCTGCACACTGTGGAGAAGGTTGGGGGCTGCTCTTGATTTTAATAAAGCGTGCCAGATTAATTGTCTTTAGTAATCCTGTTTGTCATGGTAGATGTGCAGTGAAGTATTTGTGGCACAACCTGACATATGGGCAGGCCTGCTGCTCAATTATTCACTCACCCCAGAATATACTCTTCACAGTTGGCCTAGTTCCCAAAGCCATATTTTCCAGTGGACTGGACCTCTGCACAAATAGAATCCATAATCTTCAGGCCTGAATGATCTGTTTAAATAAGTAGCATTTATTGTAAGAACTAAAGGGTGAAAAGCATTGGAAAAGTATATTTATATATATAATATATATATATATATATATATAAAATAAAAATATATTTTATTATATGACAAATATCACAAAATTAAATCATAATACTGCCTTTCATGCAAAAAATACATTGAAAATTAAGATTATTTACTTTTTAAGTTTATGATTAATTACTTCTTACTTCTACTTATTTACTACTTTTTCATTTAATCTATTTTTCTTCTTATCTAAAGCTAAAATGACCTATTTCCCTCACTGGAGTACACATAAAGTACAGAATTAATAGCAAATAACATGGTACATAACTATATAACACTGAGCAGACTATAGCAACTCATTAAGTATAGAACATCCTCATTGACCTCATCATTACCATATTAGTATGCAAACATGCATAGTATTTAGTAGACAGCAAGCACCTGATGTACAGATAAACTTTTCATTAATAATGACTATTTTGCAAGCAAATGTAAAAGGGGAAATACATTTTTACCACATAACTTTATTTTATAAAGTGGTCCCTCAAGTTACAACAGTCTCAGGATACAATGTCTTCAACATACAGTGGTCCTTCCTAGGACATTGTATATTGAATGTGGTTTCGCCATACATAGTCACAGACACTGCTGACCTGCAGCACGTGATTAACTGAAAGATCCAACCAATTATTATACACATTTTACTTGTAAAGCATCTGTATTAGTGCACTGCATGCACTGATTCGTGGTCTAGGAGCGCCTCTCTACAGTACAGTGCGGTACGTACATGTCCTGTACTGTTCTCCACATGTGCCAGGATGTGTGGCTCCTTTAAGCACAGGTTCAGCATGGCACTGTTTTTTTTTTGCGGGTATATTGTATATAAAGTACTTGACCCAAAGAAGCTTTATCCTCAAAATAGAAAGTGATTTCCAGCTTCTAGCAGCTCTTTCTCACTGTTATGTGGAAGGACTTTCTGTATCAGTTATCTGGTTAATTTTCTTCAATTTTTATTTAGAATTTTATTGGGTGACATTTTGGGGCTGTAAAATCAAACTTCTAGTTATTCATATAGTTATAGTTTTAACATACAATGGTCATCCCAGAATAAATACATTTTGCATGAGTTTTTGCAAAGTGCAAAAAACAAACTGGGTTCACATCCTATAAGAAGAAAAGGAACAGAAAAGTAATTTTGAAATGTAAGATGTACATCATTTATAGAACAGAATATTTGAAGATATGACAAGAGTACAACATGTACAAAGTACAGCTGAAAAATTTCCTTCTAGCGTTCCCAGTCCCAAGTAACCAATGACCCATACTATTTTATTCATGGATTTTTAGAAGTTTTACACACCTCTGTTTAAGATGGTTATCATTGCATGTCAGAGATCCTAGAATGTAATCAAAGGGAATGGGCATTGGTTCCCTTTCTAGATTGTTAAATCGGGAATGTAAGAATGATAATACTTGAATAGAAGAGAAACAGTGGTGACTACACTTGTTGTGAGAACATTTTGTTGTGATTTTTTTTTCCATTTCAAACTTGTCCTCTTTTAAGTGGGTCCCTATACTAATAGATGTAGTACCTAATGGCAACTACCAATGTAACAGTGACAGCATCTACAGTGGTGGCCAAAAGTATTGGCACCCCTGCAATTCTGTCAGATAATACTCAGTTTCTTCCTGAAAATGATTGCAATCACACATTCTTTGGTATTATTATCTTCATTTAATTTGTCTTCAATTGAAAACCACAAAAAGAATTGTCATAAAGCCAAGTTGGATATAATTCCACACCAAACATAAAACAGGGGGTGGACAAAAGTATTGGCACTGTTTGAAAGATCATGTGATGCCTCTCTAATTTGTGTAATTAACAGCACCTGTAACTTACCTGTGGCACCTAACAGGTGTTGGCAATAACTAAATCACACTTGCAGGCAGTTGACATCGATTAAAGTTGACTCAATCTCTGTCCTGTGCCCTTGTGTGTACCACATTGAGCATGGAGAAAAGAAAGAAGACCAAAGAACTGTCTGAGGACTTGAGAACCCAAAATTTGTGGGGAAAACCCTGAAAAAAAAAAAAAAAAATACCCAAGGCTACAAAGTCCATCCCGGGGGGGCCTGAAGTTCCTGTGTCTCCCGGGCCCCGAAAGTGTAAACCAAAAAAGTTTAAACCCCAGGGCACTGGGGTTACCCTCCCTAATGGAACGGAAAAAAAAAAAATTGGGGGGAGATTTAAAAACCCCAAAGATTTGTGCAATGGTGGATAAAAAAACCCTCGACTAACACCCAAAAACAATTTTCAAGCGTCAGCAGCCCCGGGGGTAAAACAGTGTAAAACCTGTACTACCCGGGTCAGCCTTCTGAAAAAAAAAAGGGGGACTGTAGGGTAGGAAAACCCCAGGAAGCCCCCCACTTCTTCCCCCCCGGGGACATAAAAAAAGCCAGGCTGGATTTTTTGCCCAAACTTACCTGAGAAAGCCCTAAAACGTTTTGGAAGAATGTTCTCGGGTCGATGGGGACAAAAGTTAGCTTTTTTTGGGAAAAAAAAAATCAACATAGATTTTTCAGGAAAAAAAAAAAAGGCATTCAAAAACAAAGAACAACGGGGCCCCCACCGTCAAAAATTGGGGGAGGTTTCCCCGATGTTTTGGGGTTTCCCTTTTCTGCCCCCTGGCACGGGGCTGCTTGACCGTGGCTTGGGATTATGAAGTCTGAAGACTACCCAAAAAATTTTTCCCGTAAAATGTTTGGGCCCAGGGGGGGAAAGCGGGGGCTCCCCCAGAGGTTAAAAGGGTTTTTCCACAGGGGGAATTTACCCAAAAAAACACCCTTTAAAAAAACAATAGAAAATGGTTTGAGAGAAAAAACAATGGAGAAATTCTAAAAATGGGCCAGCAATGAGTCCAGCCTGAATGCTATAGAACACCTGTGGAGAGATCTCAAAATGGCAGTTTTGGGAAAGGGACCCCTTTAAATTTTCAGGGAAAATGGAGCATTTCCAAAGAAAAAATGGTCTAAAATTCCAGCAGAGCATTGTAAGAAACTCATTGATTTTTACCGGGAAAACGGTTGCTTTGCAAATTATTTTGGCTAAAGGGTTTTGCTACCAAATATTAGGCTGAGGGGGCAATCTTTTGCCCGGCCCCTTTTTGGGAAATTTTGAGTGAAAAAAAAATCAATGATTTGAAATTTTTTTTTTCATTCACTTTTGGTTTTTTTTTATTTTTAAGCAGAATAAAAGAAATATTTTTTTTTTAATTTTAAAGAAAATTTTTTGATTGGGAATCTTTTCAGGAAAGGGGAAACTGAGTATTATCTGACAGAATTTCAGGGGGGCCAATTTTCTTGTTTGGGCCCCCACTGATTTTTGGAGGGCCAAACCAAAAATTTCCCAAAACCACTCCCGCTGCCAGGGCTAAGCCCCCGGGGGTTTTGGGGACAAACCCCCCTTTTGGGGGCCCCCAAACATCACAGGGGAAAATTAGCCCCAAACCCCACAGTAAACCCCTACCACAATTAAACAGATAATAAAAAAACTTACCTTTCCAAAGTGCTGTCAGCAAAAAAATGAGGGAAAAACAGGGAATTTAACCCCCTTTTTTAGTTTTCCCCACTAATTAAAAAAAAAACATATTTGGGAAATGAATTGAGTTTTCCTGGTACCAAGGCAAAAAACAAGCAAAAGAGGTTTGGTTTGCCCTTTAAAAATATACCTTTAGAAAAAGAAGACATGGATAATGCAGAACAATTTATTTTGAACTCCTAATATGTGAACTTCCTCTTTTTCTCTCCACCAATTTTTACTACCCCTTTCTCTATTCATTCCTTACATTGAAGGAAATAATTATTTGATCCCTTGCTGATGTTGTAAGTTTGCAAAATGACAAAGACATGAGCAGTCTATAATTTTAAGGGTAGGTTGATTTTAACATTGAGAGATAGAAAATCCAAAATAAAATCCAGAAAATCACATTGTATAAATTATGCAAATTTATTTGCATGCTGCTGAGAGAAATAAGTATTTGATCCCCTACCAACCATTAAGAGCTCTGGCTCCTACAGACAAGTTAGTTGCTCCTAATCAACTCGTTACCTGCATTACAGACAGCTGTCTTAAATAGTTACCTTTATAAAAGACTCCTGTCTACAGACTCAATTAATCAGTCAGACTCAAACCTCTACAACATGGGCAAGACCAAAGAGCTTTCTAAGGAAAGTCAGGGACAAGATCATAGACTGCAAAAAAGCTGGAAATGGGCTACAAAACCCATAAGTAAGACCACTGGGTTGAGAAGGGGGAAAAACTGTTGGTGCAATAATAAGAAAATGGAAGAAATACAAAATGACTATCAATTGACATCGATCTGGGGCACCATGCAAAATCTCACCTTGTGGGGTATCCTTGATCATGTGAAAGTTGTGAGATCAGCTTTAAACTACACGGGGGGAACTTAATGATTTCAAGGTAGCTGGGACCACAGTCACCAAGAAAACAATTGGTAAGACATTACGCCTTAATGGTTTAAAATCCTGCAAGTTCCCCCTGCTCAAGAAGGCACATATGCAGGCCTGTCTGAAGCTTCCCAGTGAACACCTGGATGATTCTGTGAGTGATTGGGAAAGTGCTGTGATCAGATGAGACAAAAATTAAGCTCTTTGGCATTAACTCAACTTTCCGTGTTTGAAGGAAGAGAAATGCTGCCTATAACCCAAATTACACCGTCTCCACTGTCAAGCATAGAGGTGGAATCATGATGTTTTGGGGGTGTTCCTCTGCTAAGGGCACAGGACTACTTCACGGCATCAATGGGAGAATGGATGGAGCCATGTACTGTAAAATCCTGAGTAACAACCTCCTTCCCTCCTCCAGGACATTAAAAATGGGTCATGACTGGGTATTCCAGGAAGACAATGACCCAAAACATACAGCCAAGGCAACAAAGGAGTGGCTCAAAAAGAAGCACATTAAGGTCATGGAGTTTCCTAGCCAGTCTCCAGACCTTAATCCCATAGAAAACTTATGGAGGGAGTTGAAGCTCTGAGTTGCCAAGCAACAGCCTCAAAATCCTAATGAATTAGAGATGATCTACAAAAAGGAGTGGACCAAAATTCCTCCTGACATGTGAGCAAACCACATAATCAACTACAAAAAATGTATGACTGCTGTGCTTGCCAACAAGGGTGTTGCCACCAAGTATTACGTCTTGTTTGCCACAGGGATCAAATACTTATTTCTCACTGCAAAATGCAAATACATTTATATAATTTATACAACGTGATTTTCTGGATTTTATTTTGGATACTCTCTTAATATTAAAAGTAACCTACCATTACAATTTATAGACTGTTCATGTCTTTGTTAGTGGGCAAACTTACAGAATCAGCAAGGGATCAAATAATTATTTCCTTCACTGTATATGAAATACTATCCCATCCAATGGGCACTTTTATGTTGACATATGCTTTGAGAAAAGAGACAGATCATGTTATTTCTGCATCAGCTTCCAAGACACAAAGGTATCTCATAAGATAGCACAGGGCTGAAAGAGCCATGAACGCCGCATATTTTAAAATGTAATTCCGTGAGAGCCATACAATATGTTTAAGACTAAATACATGTAAATATGTGCATTTTATGTAACACTTTTAAAGTACAATAAGTCTCTGAATTCTTTTTAATAATGTTGTTATGCTGTTGCTAATCAATGATTAATAAAGTACTTCTTACATTAAATGTGACTTTGGTGCGCGGTTTTGCTGATGGCTTTGTAGGTCGGGTTGAAACGGTTGAGGTTAAGTTCAGCGGGTTTGAGATTCCATCTTAAAATGATCGTAGGTTGGTCTTAAGTTTTTTTTAGAGTGAGAAAGATGCTCAATCAAAATTAGAAGCCAAACATTGTCAGTACAGCAATATTTCACACGCTGCAGGGGTTGTTGTGACGGACGGGTTCCAATTTTGGGAAAAAACCCTGGTCCGGGGGGTTAATTTTTTTTAATTTCCCACTTGTGTTTGCTGGGAAAAACTTGCTTGTTGTATGCAAGTCTTTTCAAAATCTTCATTCAGTGATTTAACTTATTCCCCCACTGTTTTGGGACTTCAGGTCAGCAGCTTGTACTCAAAATTTCTAAAGGGAGACCCCCGGGGATTTACTAGGTTGCGTGTCCCCTGCCATTTGTGTGGTGGGGGAAGGACCCTTGCTGGCTGCGAAGATCAGTTTTGAGGAGGGGGCACTTGCTGTGCAAGAATTTTTTAAACTCTCCCAGTTTTTTAAGTGTAGTAAAAAGACCCGTTTCAAGTTGGGGATGAAAAGTTTAGGGTTTTTTTTCAAACAGCTTTTTGAAGGGGGTGGGAAAATGTTTTCCAACGCCTTTCATTTTCAATTGGGGCTGGTTTTAGATGTTCGTCTTGTCCATGAGATAGTAGAACTTAGGAGCCCCTCAGTGTTAGCTAAACTCAGGATCCCCTTAGTTTGTAAATTTCAAAAAAAAGTCAGATTTGGCTCAGACAAGCCACGAAACGGCGGGAAAACCCTTCCCCTTTGAAAACAAATGCAAATTGCTGTTAAAGCAGCCCAGGATAATTATTCTCACTTCATCCAGCATTTTTTTAAAACTGACATCTTTTAAAAAGCTCGGGCAACAATAAATTTTAACCACCCAAATCCCCACAAAAATCCTTCCCCAAGTTTGCTCCCCCACACCCCCGAGCACAAAGTCCCTTTCCTGATGTGGGATGCATAAAAAAAACTTGGGGTTTAGGTCTTTTTTCCATTTTCAAAAAGAAGTGCTATGCCAAAATTAATTTTTTACCATTGGTAAATTTTTTTCTTTAGAAATTTTTTGTAAAAGTTTTAATAAATCCTACCCTCTTTTGTCCCTTTAACATCCAAAACGCAGTATTTTTCCTCAAATAGGGGTTCCCAGCGCAGAAAATACTTTGAAAATTCACGCAAAAGGGGAAATAAAAGGGTTTAAATTGGCCTGTTACCACCCCGGGGGCGGGGAAAAAAGAATGGTGCTGTTTTTATGTCCCCAATTATGTTGCCTAAATTTTTGATTTCCCCACATGATGGTAAAATTTCGTAAACAGTTTTTTCCCCCACCAGGGGCATGTCTTTTATTCGCTTGATTATTTTGTCTTTTTTTGGGAAAAGTTGCCCAAAAATTTCCCATTGGCAACATCAAGCATTGATTTTTTTTGGCATCTCCCCATCTGGGGAAAGGGTTTTCCCCGTTTTCCAAATTGCTAAAGCTAGTCAACTTCCAATCATCTTGTTGGGTTCAACACGGTTGAGCGTTTAGCTTGCTTTTCGGCAAGTAGGTCTTTGACATTTTTTCCCCTACTGCCCCCTGCGGGGATTTTAAAATTGCAAATGGGGGTTTTGACGTGTGTCAAAATTTGTTGCTTTAATTTGACCATTTCATTAATGCAATTTTATCATTGCTTTATTAAAACACAGGCAAAAACCTTCTTCCCACAAAGGTGAATTCCTCTGTCCTTTCCCTGCAAAAAAGTAGATACTCCTAAATCTTTTTTTTTTTAGCCATCTTATTCGAAAAAAGGGGTTTTCTGAAATTTTAGCTAGCAAACAAACTTGATTAAAAGGAGGAAAGTTTTCTTCCAAACCCTCACAAAAAAACCCGTAAAAACTTTACCCCATTATCCAAAAAAAATTGGTTGTTGTCCTGGGGGAAAAAGCTTTTGTTTTGCCCAGCCACCCGAAACCAGAACAGGGCCCGGTGGGAAATTAATGGATTGAAAACATTTACATGAGAATGTTTTTTTGCGGGTTAGGGGGGCAGCTTGTAGCCTAGGGGGTTATTTAAACCCTACTGTTCGTACGGGTTTACGTTTGGGCTAGAGGGTTTCCCCGGGTTTTAATCCATTTGGGGAAAAAAGATTTTTTCTTTTGGCCTTCTTAAAAAAGAAGGGGCAAAACCGAATCCGCAGTTCTGGTTTTGAAGGGTTCTGGACCCCCCAAGACGGGTTAAAAAAAGGAATCAAAAATTTCTTAAATTGGGGGTTGGGTTTGAATTCAGGGTTTTCACCCTTTTAAGCCCCAAAAGCACCGGTTCCCCCAGGTTTGGGGTTTTAAAAATGGCCATTACCGGCTGTACCCCCCCCGGAAAGGGCCCCGGGGAATTAAGGCGCCCATTCTCCTGACAGCTAGAGCAATGCTTGAGCAAAATGGAAACCCCAGTTTCTGTTGCTGGGGGGAGGAAATGTTTGGTAACAGCGGGAAAAATCACTATTTCCCGCTGTTTAGCTTTTCCTTCCCCTTGTGTTTAATGATTCTACCCCGTTGTGAAGGGCAAATCACTGCCCCTTTCTGCTCCCCTCCGGTGGGTCAAACATATCTTGGGGCTTTTTAAAGTTTTATGAAAAATAGGGGGGCGTTTAGGTGAGGCCCTTTTCTTCTTCTTTTCTCGGAGCTGATTTACAAAACATCCGGGGTCAAGTAGGCCCGGGGGAAAAGCCCCAAAGAGAATGTTTTATATTTTTTTGCGTTATTTTTTTTTTTTTTAAAGGGGTCTGTCTGGAGGGCCCGTGTAGCCATCAAAAGAGCCACATCTGTTTTGTGAGCCTTAGGTTCCCTACCCCTGAGATAGTAGTTTGTTTTACCATGTCTGCTCAAAGTGCATACTTAGGGCGACATGTATGATCGGGCTTTTCGCCTGTTTTTGGGGGTAAAGGCCTCCCCGGCCCGAAAACCCCCCGTCGGAGCAGGGATGCAAGTTTAGGCGCGCCCTTCGCCACCTTTTAGCTGCGCCCCCCCATGAAGGGACGGGCAATGGGCCCCGGAAATGGGCCCTTGTAGGGGTTTTTTGGGGGGGGACCGGCGCGCTCGGGAAAAACCCCCAGGCATTTTACATTTGCGGGTCGCCAAAGCGCGGCGCAATGCAGCGCTCTGCAGCTCCGACAAGCAGACCTAGTTTTAAATTTTTGGGCTAAAGCTCCGGCGCGGCGAAGGGGAAGCAAAAAAAACGGAAAAATAGAGGAAGCAATTTCAGAAGATCCCCAAAAGAAATTCGGCGCTAGCTCCCTGCAGGGAAGGAGTATGATTCCAAAAAAATCGCCTTTATAAAGGCGGGAAAAAATTCTCAGAAAAAAAGTCAACCCAAAAAATAAAAAATATTTAAAAAAAAAAAAATTTCCAAAAAAACTAAACGGCGCAATATCAAGAATTAGGGTCTTTGAAATTGGGCCCGGGGAAAACAGTAAATTCCAAAAAATTTTGAAACTATTCCTTTTTGGGCGGCAGAAAACCCGGCCAAAAACAGAATTTGGAGCGACCCGTGAACCAATTAAAAAACCCATGAAGAACCCATTGACCAATGAAATTAAAAAGGGGGGAAAAGTTCAAAAAAAAAGGTTTTAAAAAAAAGGCCCGAAAAGAGCTGATTGGCGAGTTTGGGGGGGGC
>JAODAL010035565.1:0-42810 GCA_025379985.1 Phyllomedusa bahiana | reverse complement strand
TTTTAAATTTTGAAAATATCAGTCAAAAACATTGTGCCACAGCTGGAAAGTTATTGTTTATTCATTTTAAGGCGTTTTGTAGCATTTCCTCTGTTGCCCAACCTCAAGACGATGACGTAAAGACATTGTGAAAGGCCTACCCACCTGTAGCTTTCAAGAGAGCTAAAATTTAAACTACTGTAACGATAAAATGAAGCATAACTTTTAGAACAAAATAAATAGCTTTAAACATAAAATTGTTGGTTTAGGTGGAAAATTTCCTTAAGTACAAGTCTTCGAAAAAATATATCTGTAAATCAAAGCCATCCCCTCCACTTATTGTGCTCTTATACATAACAGCGTTGTGGTTTGAAAGAAAATAATTAAGTTTTTTTCCTTTTTCTGCTGAAGAAAAAATTACAGTAGTCATTTAGAAAATGTACATGCTGCAATTTAAGTGAACTTTACCATTTGTATTATTGCAGTGCAAGACTCTCAAAAGCTCTATGTAAATAATATAAAGATTTTTTTTCTTATTTTGTACATTTAATAGTGAACAATCTTACTATGCTTTTCTGCTTTTTCATCTTAAAAAAGTTGTTTAATTCCAGGTTGTTGTGTCTTGAAGAACAGAAAGCTCAAACAAATGGAATTAACGTCTGTTTTGTATGTCAAGTTTTTTTCTCAGGATTAGGGAGTATTATTCAAAACTACTTTCATTCACTGTAATAAGTAAAGTTCACCATTAATGTACAGTTCCCTTAGGATTCATTGGAGTTGTATAATTTTATTAAAATAAATAAAATGAAATGCTTGCCAAAAGATTTTGGGGGACATGTATGAAAACTATCTTGGTCTAGGACTTTTTTTGTTGGCCATAGCAACCAATCACAGCGTCCCTTTCATTTTTTTTAAGAGCACTATATGAAATGAAAGGGGGCGCACTGATTGATTGCTATGGGCAACAAGGACAGTCTTAGACCAAGACAGTTTTCATACATGTGGCCCTTTGGGTTTATGGCATCATCAGAATACCATAAAGTTTTTTTTTTTCAACCTATAGGTCAAAATTGTTTCAAAACTAGAGTTCCAAGCATGCCCTGACAGCGTTAAAACAGCTGGGGAGCACTTGATTGAAGACCAATACCAAAGAGCGTTCTTACACCAGTGAAAACATAACTGCTGTTATTTATACCTTCTATGCTTGCTAGTAGTTGTTCCCAACCTTAGACACTACATAAGGCTGTGTAGCTTTCTATAGCAGTCTTAAATTATGACATCACGACAGCAGTCGCCCAGCAGAGTCAACGTATCGACCAGCTAGTGGCCATGATGCAGAACCTTGCGACCCGTCTGCCTCCACCGGCTGCCGCCGCCGCACCCGCATCCGTTGCTCCGGCATCCATTGCTCTACCTGCTCCGGCTTTGGGACCTCCTGCATCTGCCACTTCCTCTCGCTACGATGGAGACCCAAGAAGTGCCGAGGGTTCATCAGCCTGTCCTCCATCCACCTCGAGATGATGGGGCACCAATTCCCTACAGAGCGAGCCAAGGTGGCTTTCATAATCAGCCTCTTGTCCGGAGAAGCCTTGGATTGGGCTACGCCACTATGGGATCGAGGGGATCTTCTGACGGCGGACCTCCAAACCTTCCTCCGGGGGTTCCGCACAGTCTTCGAGGAACCAGGCTGTACTTCTTCAGCTGCCGCAGCACTGCTCCGGCTTCGTCAGGGCGACACCACAGTCGGTCAGTATTCGGTGCAGTTTCGCACTCTCGCTTCGGAGCTGGACTGGAATAACGAAGCGTTTGGGGCGACATTTTGACAAGGCCTCTCGGGGCGAATCAAGGACGAGCTCGCCGCTCGGGATCTACCAGCAGCTTTGGATGACCTAAACCATTTAGCCACCCGAGTGGATATTCGCTTCGCCGAAAGGCAACAAGAGCTTCGCCTTCAACGGGAAACCGTCTGTCCACGCCGTTTCGCCCGTTTGGCTCCCACGTTCCAGCGGTCACCTCTTCCTCCTCCGAGGGTTCTCTGAAGAGGAACCTATGCGGGGTCGAGAGAAGCCCACCTGCCCCAGGAGGAACGTTCTCAGCGTCGTCTGAAGCAGCTCTACTTCTATTGTGGCGGTTCTGGCCATTTCATTGGGGACTGTCCGGTGCGCCCGGGAAACTTCCGCACCTAGGGCTCGTAGGATAGATGACCCTAGGTGTCAGAGCGGCCTCTCCCGCGGGACCATGCCCGTATGTATTGGCGTTTCACCGGACCGCACCTTTAGGCCACCGCCTTTATGATTCTGGATCGGCGGGGAAACTTCTTTAAGCCACGAACTTGTGACCAGGTTTCGTCTCCCTGTGATTCCGTTGCAGAAACCCATGTTCGTCTCCGTGGTCAGTGGCGAATGTCTTAAGGACGCTATCTGCTTCCGTACCGCCCCCCTCTGCTTGCAGATTTGGGGCCCTTCACAAGGAAACGTTGCAACTTCTTGTCCTGCCTCGATCCTCCTCGGAAATCCTTCTGGGCCTCCCATGGCTGCAGGACCATCCCCCGACCTTGGACTGGACCCACAGATGAAGTCATCGTTGGGGTTCCGCATGTCACTCACGTTCCCTGTCTAAACCGCAGCTCGTACCGCGGGTTTCGCCCCCCTGAAGTCTGCCAAGCCTCCTCCAGGTCTACCTACGACATACTGGGACTTTGTTGATGTCTTTTCGGAGAGACAGGCCGAAACGCTTCCTCCACACCGGCCTTATGACTGTTCCATTGACCTGCAACCTGGTGTACTCCTCCCAGGGGCCCGGGTTTACCTCCTCTCCGTCCCAGAGACTAAGGCGATGTCTGAGTACATCAAGGAGAACCTCCGCAAAGGCTTCATTCATAAGTCCTCGTCTCCGGCAGGAGCCGGCTTCTTCTTCGTGGAGAAAAAAGACGGGTCTCTCCGGCCCTGCATCGACTATCGGGGCTTAAATAAAATTACTATAAAAAACCGCTACCCACTGCCCTTGATCTCCGAACTCTTCGACCACCTGTGGGGCGCAAAAATATTTTCCAAGCTGGATCTACGAGTGCTAAAATTTTAAATTTTGGGTGTTCGAGAAGGCGATGAAGGGAAAACGGCGTTAGTACGCGGGTTGGCCACTTCGAGTATCTGGTTAGGGCCATTCGGTCTCTGCAACGCTCCTGCTGTATTTCAAAATTTTTGGGTCAACGAGATCTTCCGGGACCTACTCTACAGCTGTGTTATGTCTACTTGGACGATATTTAATCTTTTCCCCGGATCTCGTAACTCATTGCCACCACGTCCGCCAGGTCCTCAGGCGACTTCGCACCATCAGCTTTTTTCCCAAAACCAAGAAGTGTCTCTTTGAACGTACCAGCTTACCCAATTTAGGGTTTTATCGTCTCCTGATAAGGGCCTCCAGATGGATCCTTCAAAACAGTGTTGCAGTGGCCACAACCGGTGCGCCTTCGGGCCATTCAACGATTCCTGGGGTTTGCCAATATTATAGACAATTTTTATTCCACACTTCTTACGCTTGGCCCCCCTGGTGGCGCTAACTAAGAAAACGGCAATCCCAAATCCTGGCCCCACGAAGCTAAAGAAGCCTTCAACAGTCTAAAATCAGCATTCACGTTGTCGGTCTTGCTCCCCCGACCCGAACCGCCCATTCATTCTGGAAGTGGATGCTTCCTCGGTGGGTGCTGGTGCTGTCCTCCTGCAGGATCCCCCTGGGTAAACTGCAAACGTGTGGATTTTTCCCCAAAAACTTTCTCTCCTGTCGAGAAAAATTATACTTAGGGGGATCGCGAGTTACTGGCCATAAAATGGCTCTGGAAGAGTGGCGTCACTTGTTGGAGGGGCTCGTCACCCTATTGACATTTTCACCGACCATAAAAACCTCCTATAATCTGCAGTCGGCTCAACGCCTGAATCCCCGGCAGGCCAGATGGTCGATCTTTTTTGCCCGTTTTAACTTCCTGCTACACTTTTGGCCGTATGTTCGCCCTTCCTTGTGGCCCAGAATCCTGAGATGGGGACATTCTTCCCGAACTGCTGGGCATCCAGGAGTCCTTAAGTCTCTTCAGCTGGTTTCCCGTTATTACTGGTGGCCCACTCTTGCTCAAGATGTGAGGGACTTTGTGCTGGCCTGCTCCTCCTGTGCCCGAAATAAGGTGCCTCGTCTCAAACCCGCGGGCCTCTGCTGCCTCTCCCTGTGCCGGAAAAACCCTGAACCCATGTCGCCATGGACTTTGTCACAGACCTCCCACCCTCAACTGGGAAACAGGTCCCTCTGGTGGTGACCGATCGTTTCTCCAAAATGGCTCACTTATCCCACTGCCTGGATTACCCTCTGCCCCCCAGCTGGCCCAACATTTTTTTCATCACATTTTTTGCTTGCATGGTCTCCCTTTGCATATTGTCTCTGACAGGGGAGTCCAGTTTATTGCAAAATTTTGGTGGGCTCTGTGCTGTCAGTTGCAGATTCAGTTGGATTTTTCATCTGCATACTACCCTCAAACTAACGGGCAGGTAGAGCGGGTTAACCAGGTGTTGGGCACCTACTTGCGGCACTTTGTGTCGCTCGTCAGGATAACTGGTCCGATCTTCTCCCCTGGGCAGAGTTTTCTTATAACCTTTAGACCCGGAATCCGCTGGGGCCTCCCCCTTTTTTGTCGTCTTTGGGTTACACCCCCCGCCCACTCTCCCTCTAGCACCTCGTCTCTTGTCCCTGCCGTGGATGCCAAGTAAAGGACATCAAGGCTCTCTGGCAACTCACCCCGACAGGCCCCAGTACGAGCATCTGCCGCACCAAGCGGCAGGCTGACAGGTATGTAGACCCCCACCCCTATTTGAGCCAGGAGACAGGTTTTGGTTATCCGCAAAAAATACATCCGCTTTAAGGTGCCCAGCTACAAGTTGGGTCCCAAGTACTTGGGTCCTTTTGTGGTACTTCGGTGACTGAACCCAGTCTCCTATAGGCTCCGCTTGCCCCCGATCTAATATCCCGAACGCATTTCACGTGTCCCTCCTCAAGCCGGTGGTGCTGAACCACTTCTCCCATAGATCTGTCTCGCCTTCTCCTGTTGTTAATACAGATAACATCTTTGAGGTCAAGGAGGTGCTGGCGGAGAAGACGGTGAGGGGGAAGCTGTTCTTCCTTATTGACTGGTCCGGAGGAGCGCTCATGGGAACCTGAGGCCAATCTGTCCCCTGATCTCCTCTCTAAATTCCAAAGGAAGAGGGGGAGAGCTAAGGTGTGTGTGTGTGTGGGTGTGGGGGGGGGGTAACGTCACGGCGCGTGGCCGTCCCCCTGCGCTTACGGGGTCCGGCGTGGGTGCCGCGGCTGCCCACAGTCGTGGTCCTTCTGCTTCGGGGCTGGAAACCCCGTACTCACCAGTCCCCACTCCTGTCTTCAGCTCTGACAGCCGCCGCGCGCGTCCCCGTTGCTTAAGGCGCGCGCGCGACGGCTGGACTGGATTTAAAGGGCCAGCGCGCCATTAATTGGTTATTGACGGCCGCTGGTCCTATATAAGGTACACGCCCCCCAGCAATCTTTGCCAGTTTGTTGGTGGCTTACCTTGTGTCTAGAGTATATTGCTGTTCTGTCCTGATTACGCATGTACCAGTCTGCCTGCTTACGTTTCCTGACCTTGCCTGTTTGCCGCCTGCCCTGACCGTCTGCCTGTCTCTGACCACGAAAACCCCTGCTGCTTTCCTGACCTTCTGCCCGTCCCGACTATGTCTCTGGATTACGTCTTTGCACTACGCTGTACCCCGGCCGCCATCGCAAGCCAGTCACGTCAGGGGTAACGACCTGGTAGCCTCACGCCGCAGCAAGTCCATCCCGCTTTGCGGCGGGCTCTGGTGAAAACCGGGGGCTATCTAGACTCCGTTCCCTGGCGTGGCTTAGCTATCATCGCTTGCGTTGGCCCAGCGGATCCACTCCTGCGTTACAAGACCTATTACTCATTAGATTGCTAATGATCCTGATGAGAACAGCAGAAGGTGGACAGAACTACAATTTCAGTAGTAGCTTATTGTTCCTTATCCCTTGTGATTCCTAGACCCCTTAGCCCCTTCTTCTTCTCAGGTCGCATAAAGACAACTAATTATATACAAATTACACTATTGCAGGACATAATTCTTGCTTAGCTTGCATCTCTTCATAGGAGTCACCTAGTGAAATTATTGGATCAGCAAGTTCCAAAACAGTCTTTCGCCAACTTAGACATATGAAATATGAGTATAAAATATAAATTATTTGACCCAATATTCAATTCTGTGGCTTCCTAAGGCAGAAAAATCATCTTGCCATTTGTCTGTTATCTGATCATAAAACATAGATGGGTTGTTGAAGACTTACAGATACATAGTTAATATAGTCACAAAAAGACAAATGTGCATCAAGTTTAACCAAGAGTGGGGAAGATGTGGATGAAGGGAGGGATAGTGGGAATGCTTAACCCTTTACCGCCGCAGCCAGTTTTAGCCTTCCTGAAAGAGCCCCATTTTTGAAATCTGACATGTGACACTTCATGTAAGAATAACTTTTGGATACTTTTACCTATCCAAGTGATTCTGAGATTTTCTCGTGACACATTGTGCTTTAAGTTAGTAAGAAATTTTGGTCTATATAATCCTTATTTGTGAAAAATATGAAAATTTTAAAAAATTTGCCATTTTCAAACTTCAAAAACGTCTGTGTAAGACAGATAGTTATTCCACTCAAAATCATTTATAACTAGCATCTACCATAAGTCTACTGTAGGTTGGCATAATTTTTTAAACATCTTTTTTTTTTTTTTTTTTACGACATTAAGGGCTTGTTCACACGGCGTTTTTATGATCCGTTTTACGGATCCGTTTTACGGATCCACAAAACAGATCTAACAATTGTCAGTGTGATTAACATTGAGTTGAATGGCAAAAGCGCATCGCTGTTCCCACGGGAGATCAGCGATGCGCTTTGAGAGCTCTTCTGCACTGCGCTTTTCGCATCCGCTTTAAGAATTGACATGTCAATTCTTATTGCGTTTTACGCAACTGAACGCCCATAGGAGATAATGGAGTCCGCTTTTGGCACTTGTCCAAAAGCGCTCCACACTCCTGGTACGTAACAGCTGCGCTTTTTTTTCCCTCCTCAAAGCGGATGCGAAAAGCGCACTGGAAGGCTGGACGGGATCGCTGGCGGCGGCGGCCCGTGGGAGCGGCAGCGCAGGGTTTAGGGTCGGCGGCGGCTTTGGGCGGGGATCGCTGGCGGCGGCGGCAGCGCAGGTGAGGCTCGGCGGCGGCTGGACGGGATAGCTGCGGGGGCGGAGCGCAGGTGAGGGTGCGGGCTGGACTGGGATAGCTGGCGGCGGCGGCAGCGCAGGTGGCCGGCGGGGCTGGACGGGGCTCGCTGGCGGCGGCGGCAGCGCAGGTGAGGCTCGGCGGCGGCTGGACGGGGATCGCTGGCGACGGCGGCAGCGCAGGTGAGGCTCGGCGGCGGCTGGACGGGGATCGCTGGCGGCGGCGGCAGCGCAGGTGAGGCTCGGCAGACATGAGGATGGCTGGGGGCAGACCTGAGGATGGCTGGGGGCAGACATGAGGATGGCGGGGGGCAGACAGGAGGATGGCTGGGGGCAGACCGGAGGGCAGACATGAGGGGAGAGAGTGAGAGAGAGAGAGAGAGAGGAAGAGGAGAGAGAGAAAATGAGAGAAAAGAGAGAGAGAGGAGAGAAGAGAGAGAGAGAAGCCCCAGAATAGGAGGAGCATGTACAAGACTCTGGAGTCTCATTTTCATTACGATTTTCTTCAGGCACCATTTCAGGTTTTTGGACACCCTAAGATACTAAAACTTAATTAATTCCTCTAAAAAGGCCCCACATTGGAAACAAAACCGCTTGTGGAATACATATAGGGTTGTAGTGAGTATACTGACTCCACAAATTTTCTTAATGTTAGGCGGTGGAAATGAAAAAAAAAACAGGGATCCCCCACCAACCAATTCAGACGCCCAGCTAATCTGGGTGCCTGCTGTGGGTTTTTCACCAGCATTCCTATATGTGGATAGCCCATTTAGCATCGGGAAAAATGGGTTGCTGTTTGGGATTTGGTGCCAACCAATTTCCTGGGTGCTGGATAGCTTTTTTTTTTTTTTTTTAAAAAACATATTTTTTTCTTTGAGAAAATGATAAAAAAAAACTGATATAGAGTCCTACCTTTTTAATAACCAGCCAAGGCAAAACCAGCAGCTACAGGCTGATAGAATAAGCGTAGGAAGGTCCATAGATATTTGTCCCTTTCCACTCTAAAAATACCAGTCCACATTCGCCCCTCAAGCATTCCATCACACTAGAGGGTTCACATCTGATGGTAACTAGACTCTTCCAAGTACCCCTTGTTGTTGAAGGCTCTCTGCTAATCTGTATATACAGCATTCATTGAACACTGTATATAAAACTATTGAAAAGGAAGGGACTGTACATGATCTGCAAATCTCTGTGCCTCCAGTCTGACAGCAACTTTCCATTTTATCCTGGAGGTTGGAATCTGGCTTCTGGTCTGACTATTGTTACCATCTAGTTAACTCCTGCCTCTGAGCATTCTCCCTGCTGTAGCTCTTCATCTATCAGGCTCACCTATAAAAATCTGCTACTACCTCTAGTCTGTGCTTGAGTATTGATGTTGGTGTGCTAGGTATTTTGCATTAGTCTGAAGCCCTCCATATTTTTAGATTCATTTTTCTGATAATTCTGTGTTCCTGTTGCCCTTTATAAGATGAAAAAAAAAAATTGCCAGCTCACCCCTCCACCTCTGTTGCCCTAACCTATTCGGGGTCACCGACCTGGTTTCCGGGCCCTTGTTCATCTGGTTTTGTCTCTGCCTGAGCCCTTGGATTTTATGTTTGTGTGTCCTAAGTCTGCTTGTGACGGTAGTCCACAAGTCTCCTGCTGTCTGGTATCCTCTCTTGGTGTCTACATCCCATCTTGTGATTGCTGAGACCAAAGTCCCTGTGACTCCTGCTGTCCAGTTGCTTGTTCTCATTCCTGAGTCACGTCTGCTGGTCTGGAGTCCACTGCTCCAGGTGTCAGGTATGCTAGTCTGGTATCTGCTGCTCCAGGTACCATGCCTGCTGCTCCGGAATCTGCTGTTTCATGTGTCACATCTGCTGGTCCAGAATCTGCTGCTACATGTGTCACTTCTGCTGGTCCAGAATCTGCTGTTCCTGGTGTCACGTCTGTTCGTCCGGTACCTGTTGCTCCTCATCTTGCGTCTTCTGGTCCAGAATGTACTTCTCCCTTGTCTGCCATCCTGGTCTCCTGAGATCGCTCTCATGTGCCTGGCCACAGCAGACAACTGTCACTTGCGATCCTAAGGATCCACTTCCCTTCCACAAGAGACGTTTCAGGGACTGCTTGTAGCACCTGCATTTGCTTGTCATCCAGAAATAAATTCCTTTGAAATGTGACAGACGGTAAAAAAACACCCCCGCACAGTGTAGAGTTTTAGATGCCAACTGTCTGGACTTAAAGTGGGTTGGCATCAGTACGAGCCCGGGACACCCCACACTTCGTACGGTGAGCGTCGCTCGGGTGGCTGCGCTCCCCGCTTACCATTAGAAATGGCCTGAAGGTATTATTGATAATATTGGTTTTGGTGTACTGGTTTGTGTAGTAACTGTATGATGATAATACTTGCTGCTTGGATAGTGGTATTATATGATAACTGTATGACCATTATTTAGAGGTGTCACCCATGGAAAATTGTTTCTATAGCTATTTGTATGTATTTTTTATTTTTTGCATCTATAATATATTAATTTATACAAGTACATCCTAATAGACCCCAGTATCAGGAAGCGTCCGTCAGGTTAGGGCCAGCAACTTGATATTTTTCAGGAAAGGGAGAGTGGGGGAGACGGAGGCAGTGTCAATAGCCCTGCCTGTCTAGGGCACAAAAATGCCTTTTCTTGGCCCTGACCTATACTACGGAATTGGAAATCTGTGCAGTAAATAGCGTATATTGCAAATGTTGTAAGCTTCCATAGTAGAGACTCCTGAGTCTTTTTAGGAACTCACAACTTGCCTGTCATGGTTTCTGGCTCACAGACCAGCTGTTATCTCACAAATAGGTGACCTAACAAGGAGGTTACAATAATATGAGTAGTGCTGTTGAGAATACCTTCTGTAAAGAATTGTCAGGTTGCTTTTTGCCAAAAGAAGCAATCTTCCTTCTCCCACTCATATTTATGAATGCAAATATGTAGGGACGACCTGTTCTCTGTGCATAAATGCATAATAAGGCAGTGTCTGTATTAACTGTTTAATATAACCTGGATGAGCAGCTCACTTGTTTTTAAGGTTTTTCATTCAGTGAATGTTCTCTTTTGTACTGTTTATTTCATGTTTCCTTGTCATATTTTTACATAAGAAAGAAATATTAAAATAAAAAACAGGAGATATGTATTTGGTTCAGTTCACAGCACATTTGAGATATCCAAGCCATTTATCATATTCAGTGGAAAACCTCCCCGTCGATAACATAAATGAATGTGTAGCCCACCTCATGACCTGGCAGAGTCCAAAATTGTGTTGTTTTCGCACCTGTTCAGCCTATGTCAGTGTATAACAAATTCCACTGAGTGACTCCTATTATAGGTATATGTCTAGGACTACTTTGATGTAAAGATCCAATGGACAAGGAAACGTTTGTCACATGGGGCCTTTTCATTTTTGGCATATGTGCAGGGACCTTTCTATGTGCATGAACCAAACATTGTGTTAAAGGGGTTTTACCACATAGGCTATTCATGTCCTGATGTCCTCTCTTTAGCTTTCAGTGTCTTCAAAAGGGGGTGCATATAATTTGTTTGAACTACATAGTATGTGACCCAGCAGGCTTGACATCACCATGCCTTCCCTACAGTGTGCTCACTCCCAGTTCTCTAGTCAAACAAAGGTCTGTTTAACCTATAATTGAAGACCTATGAGTAGTTAGAATGTAGCTGAGTTGTTAGCACCCCTGCCTTTCAGCATAGGGGTTCTAGGTTCAAATCCCTGCAGGAACCAAACATTTGGATTTTTTTCTCAATGCACATACTGGATTGAGGTTTCTTTTTTTGGGAAGGGGCAGGGAGGGTAAAAATATTTATCCAAACTGACCAATTACTAAGGAGTACAGAGGATGGGAGAAGAATGACAGCACCTGGGGTTGAACACTTGCTCAGCAGTGAGTGTGTGTGATTATTAGGCAGGGAATAGACTGACAGGAACTGCCTGAGAGAAGAGGTGATGTCTGAACATGTATGGCCAGAACTGAGGAGCTCTGGTCACTGTTTGGATGCCCTAGAGTTGAGCTGAACACTATGGATCACTAAGGTAGCAGCTATAACACAAATGGTACAGAATTTGTAATAATAATAAACAGTGAAACTATTTATTACTTAATTTTCAAGCTTCCTACATCAATTTTACATGGTGGAAAACCCCTTTAAAAACCTTTATGAACATAGCCATAGGCAGGGCCAGCTTAAGGGCTTGGGCTTTGGGCAATAGAATCATATTTGGTCACCCTATGTTTTAACTTCTTTCTTACCAGCCAGAATACTGTTCACTAGAATTGTTACCAGTGATATTTTCATCTTGGTTTTTGCTTCATTATTTGTTGGAGTGTTTATTTTTCAGTAGAAATAACGTAAAACCTTTTTTTCCATGTGAACATATCCTAAAATACTGAGAGGAAGTCATATGCCACAAACTTTGTTATTCAAACCTTTTACTGATGGAAATGTGGGTCCTTGTACTTAAGTAGCCAGATGATTTTTCTGTTTTTGCCTTCCCAAGTTCATAATCATGATAGGCAAAATTATTAAATCTACAAAACGACTCATAGTTTTATTGAGGCACCATTTTGGCATACACGGAGGTAAACATTTTATTTAGATTAATTTTACTATGCAGAAAAGAACAATTGTGCTGTTTATATTGTACATTTACTGATCACTATGATTGTATTGTATATGGTTTGTATGTTTATGGAAATACCAAATGTGTCTGTTATGTACTGTTTTTTGATGTTTATATAATTAATCTTTTACTATTTCCAATGCAATGTTACTTTTTAGTAACTTCACTGAAAAGTTAATTGATAGTTTGAATTTTTTTTCCTACCTCTGTATCTACATATAAAGATATACAAGAACACTTTTTACATTTATAATCAAAGAAAATCCATTTATAGACAGTAGTGCAGGTTATGGCTGTCTGTTAGTGTTCCTTTCTCCCATACAGTATACAGACCTATGCAATTAGGCATCGACCACCTCTGTCACCAAGGTAGTCAATGCTTTGTCTACGGGGAACCGTACTAGAAAGAGGACACTTATAAGGGTGACTATATGGGTGTAACGGTCTGGAGGTGGATCCTCTGGAGCACTGCAGGCGATGGCGTAAGCCCACACTCAGGGGCGCTGGAATCTAGGGGGTCCCAGGTATTCACCAGAGACCGCCGCAAGCGGGATGGACTTGCTGCGGCGGGGTGAAGTCACCAGGTCACTCCACTGGCGGGCTTGCCTGCGTGGCGGCCAAGGTAGTGCGAGGTACAGAATCGGCACGTCAGGCTAGTAGTCGGGACAGGCAAGAAGGTCAGGGCAGGTGGCTGAGGGTTTCGTGATAGTAGACAGGCAGAAGGTCAAGGCAAGGCGGCAAGGTTCGTGGTCGGTAAACGTTAAGCAATGGGTTCAGGTACTCGGTAGGCAAAAGGACAAGGCTTTCGGAATGCTTTTCCCAATAGGCATAGTGCACTAAAGATCCGGCAAACAAAGGCAACTGGGAGAAGAGGCTGGGCTAAAAATAGTCGCTGTGCCCGGTAATGGCCATTTACCGGCTGCTCTGTCCTTTAAGTCTCAGAATGACGCGCAGGCAATAGCGCGCGCTCCATAAGGGGCGGCGACCAGGCGCACACCCCTGGTGGGACCGAGACGGAAGGGGCTGGGAGCATGGCGGGTAAGTCACCTGGGGACCCGGGCAGCGGGAGGCGCGGACCCCGGACCCGAGGGGCAGGGAGGCGGTGCCCGCGTCAGGTAGTCGGGGGCACGGACTGCGCCTGCGACTCGGGACTAGGGTCGCAGGGGCATCCGTGACAGTTACCACCCCTCTTGGTCCCCCCCTTCTTTTTAGTGTCGGAGAAATTTATTCTGAATAACGCTGCGGGTCCAGGATGTTCTCCTCCAGCTCCCAGATCTTCCTCTGGGCCCGAACCCCTTCCAGTCGACTATAAAATATCGATTCCCTCTAGTCCTCCTCATACCAGGTTTCTTTAACCACAAAGCATTAGTGGCGTCTATGCAACGGAACGGAGGGATGGACTGCCTTCTGAGAGAAGCGATTAAGGTACCAGGGGTTTTAGTAGCGAGACATGGAAGGAGTTAGGGGAAGATACGCATGGTAGGAGGAGCAGGAGTTTATTGGCCACGGGTTATGCGCTTAAGCGACCTCGTAGGTACTACAAAGGGGGTCCCAGTTTGTTAGGAGGGTGATTTTGAGGTGTGGATATACCCTGGCTGACAGCCACACCATTATCACCCGGGAGAAGACAGGTGGAGGGCTTCTTTCTTTTTTCTGCCGCGCATTCATTGCGGTCAGGACGCACGGAAGCATGGGATTGGCAGAAGGTCAGGGACATATGGTACCTATGTCTGGACCAGAGTGTCAGCAGCTGGGCAATCGGATGAGGATGCTAGCGGGGAGAGGTTGGGACGGGATTGCAGGCCGTACACCACGTAGAAGGGAGAGGCACCCGCGGACTCTCGACTCTAGGGAATTATACAAAAATTCCGCCCTTGGAAGTAAGTTGGACCAGTCATTTTGCCGTTGCATGACACGATATGGCGCAGGTACAACCCAGAACTTGATTTCAACTTATCCAACTGGGCCATTCGTCTGAGGGTGGTAAGCTGAGGAGAAGTCTAGCTTCTCCTGGAGTTTAGCGCAATAGGGCCTCCAGAATTTAGAAAACGAACTGCACCCCAGATCAGAGTTGATTTGGATGGAAGATGGTTGCAGACGAAAAATGTTATTAATGAGAAATACAATAGTCGGCCAGGCGAGGGCCGCAGAAGGCAGACTTGGCATGGGGGAACAAAAACTGTGCCATTTTAGAAAACCGGTTCTCCAACACACTACCAGGTATTTACCGGAACGAAAGGGGTAGTGTCAGGTATGAAGTCCTATCCGCTATGTGAGGACCATGTTGCAGTTGGGATGGGCAGGGATGCTACGCAGACACTGCGGTTTGTTGGCCCGAGAGCCTTGTTGCGAAGCAAGGAGGTACAACGCCTGGACGAACTCTTTAAGTCGCTTAGCGAGGTCATGCCTCACAATAGTACGGGAAATCAGGAGATAAAGGGGAAGGTAGAAACGTCTTGTGGGCACGAATGCCCGGCCACCCAGTGAGCATGTGACCCACTTCAGGAATATGCATAACGGTGCGCAGGCGGACGTATGTTTCCACGGTGGGTCGTTCAGGAGTAGTAAGGGGTGCAGGAGATTTGGAGTTACGGGGGATTTTTGTGCTCCGGGATAGCGTCTTCACCAACCACGTCGGAGGCACGGGTGGAGGGCATCAGACTTCAACGTTTTTATCGGCATGGGCGGAATTGAATCTGAACATTTAATGAAGGGAGAGAAATGCACTCACACTTTGCCTGTCGTGGGATTAAGTCGCTGGGCAGTGTGGATGGTAACTGGAAGGTTCTTTATGATCACGAGTAGATACCAATTGGGATGACGGGACCCTTCCAGCTTATTTCGCCATTCTTCAGGGCAGTTTTATGGCTAATAATTCTCGAATTATCCCAATGGTGTAATTACTCTCCGCCTGAGAGAATGGTTTTAGAAAAAGAAGCCGCAAGTGACCAGTTTTGCCTGTGGCCCTTTTTGCGTTGTGGAATGCTCCAGCGCCTTCGATGAGGCGTACTACTTCATGCGAGAAGGGTTTCGACTGGGTATGCAGCGACAGGATGGAGCAGAGGCAAAGGCCGTTTTTAGCTGGGAGAATGTCTTCAGGCCTGGACAAGGCCAGCTCTGTGGATTGGCGTTTTCTCGAAGGGCCACAATGGGAGACACCCAGCGTGGAGATTTGTAGCGGAATTAAACTGCGGTAAAAAATAGTTGCCAGAAGACCAGGAACGTTGTATGGCCCGCAGGCCCCATGGGAGTTGGCCATTGCAATACGGCTGACAACTTGGCTGGGTCCAGCCGTAGCACTTGGTCCGGATAATATAACCAGGAACGGAAGGCTGACTTGATGGCAGAGGCACCACCTCTAATTTGGGACCTTACAAGTGATTAGCTCGGAGGCGCTCGTAGCACCTTGGCGGTCCTGTGAGGCGGTGAGTCAAAAGATCAGGAGAGTATATCAGGAAGTCGTCCTGGGTAGACCACGAACAAGGTATAGAAAGAGATCACTAAAGACATCATTAACGAAACTCTGGAAGAGGCGAAGGCGCCATTTACAGAGTCGAAAGGCATCACCAGGTACTCGAAGTGACCGTTCTCTGGTGTTGAAGGACCCTTCCAACTATCACCCTTGCGGATGGATTGGCCAAATTGTAGGCCCCCTCTCAGATCCAGCTTGGAAAAGTCACCTTGCCGCCCTGTTCGACGGTCGAATTGTTCCGTGATCAACGGTGTGGGTATACCGTTTTTTTTTTATTTACCGTGTCTTGTTCAGACCCCGGTAGTCGATGCAGCTTCCGATTAAGGAGCGTCATTCTTTTCCACGAAGATGTTTCCCTGCTTACCCGCGGGGAGTAGAGGACTTTTGAATAAATCCTTTTTTCTGAATGATTTTCACGGATGTACTCAGTCACTGGCTTTGAGTTCACGGATAAGGTTAAGGGGTAGAATCTGCCCCGAGGAGGACTGGTAACGGGCAGGAAGATACAACCAATCGGCATTAATATGGACGATGTGGCCGCGGGCAAGGTCTCTGCTTGCTTCTCCGGAATAAAGGACAACAAAGATCAGAAAACTCACGATATGACGCGGGGAGACCCGCGCTAGAGGCTTTTAGACAGGTCCAGAGTTGCGGTAAGCACGGGCGAGGTGCACCAAACAGCGAGACCGACACTCTGGCGGCCCCAATAGCTCAAAACTTTGCCCGTCTGCCAGTCAAGCACCGGGGCATGTTGCTGCAGCCACGGAAGAACCAATAGGATGGACGAGGAAGACCAGGGTAACACATAGAACGACCAGTCTCTCTTTTATCAGTGCTCCAAATTTTGAAAGGAACAGTGGCTCTGTACGGTAACGGTCTTGATCGCCTGAGGAATATCCCACTGACGGTGGAGATGGATAGGGGTTTCTCAGGAGTAACCACAGGAAGGATTGTGTTGAGACACCACTGGCAGCGTACAAGAACGTTCCCAGCCGAACCAGAGTACAGGAGGCCATGAAGACTTGATAGTGGGTACCGGACTTCCGTGGAAGGACCAGGACGGGATGTTAGTTGAGGGGAGAGACGAGACTTGCACTACCCTTGGGCGACTACTCACACTGTGGACATAGGTGCGCTCGACCACGGCCGCCGCGGAAGGAAACATGCAACCCGCCTGAGGTGATCGTTCAGGGCCTGGGCCACAGTAGAGACATAAGGTTTTCCTTACGCCATTGGTCTAGTATCCTGCGGAGTCAGAGTGGGCTCTATCCACTGGCATGGCCTCTTCATCGGCTGGTCGGGAAGGAGGCTGTGGATGGCCGGTAGAAACCAACGGAGCAGACGGGATAGGCGGAGTGGTAGGACTGGTTCTTGCTATGGCGGAGATCCTCACGTCTCTTGCGAAGAGGATATTCATCCGGTTAAGCCAATATGGTTGAGGCATAGCTTAAAGAGGACGTAGAGTCCAGGGCGGCTACGAGGGCATCCTTAAATATGGCTGGAGAGGCACACCTTCTTGAAAGTGGCGCACAACGCTGCATCGTTACAAGACAGGCTCCGTTGCTAGTGTGCGGAAACTTGCACGGCAGTAGTCTCCCTCGGAGGTGTTCCCTGGATGCAGGTTCAACAGGGCGGTTTTCAGAGACGAAGAGCAGGCAGGCTCTTCGAAGAAACTACGGAATTACTGTAGAAATGTAAAGCGTCAGCGGTGTAGGATAGCCTCGAGGTCCCAGAGAGGAGTTGCCCAGGCAAGGGCTTTACCAGAGAGGTGGGAGGACGACCACACGAAGCCACCTTGGATACAGTTCAGAAGGAACTGAACAGCCATAAGATTCCAAATGGTGGGGAGCAGAGCACTGGGTGATGAAGCAATGCAGGCCCATTAGGGATCCCCGTCAAACTTTGTCGGCTCGATGGACATGCGGACTTAGGACTAATGGAGCGACTGCCACGGGAGGAACACTGAGCCGAAATGCTGCTTGCTGAGTGTCGATGAGCTTGTGCATCATGGAGGAGAGCATCGCTCGAGCTTGCTGTGCTTGCTGCGTTGATCTGTTTTGATTGCGTTGACCACGACGGTGGTGATGTTTGGAGACGCTCGGCAAGGACACCTTGGCGGGATCCATGGCCGGATCTTACTGTAACGGTCTGGAGGTGGATCCTCTGGACCACTGCAGGCGATGGCATAAGCCCACACCAGAAAGTGGAATCTAAGTGGGTCCCGGTATTCACCAGAGCCCACCGCAAAGCGGGATGGACTTGCTGCGACGGGAGTCCACCAGGTCACTACCACTGGCGGGGCTTGCCTGCGTGGCGGCCAAGGGTAGGCTAGGTACAGAATCGGCAGTCAGGCTCGTAGTCGGGGACAGGCAAGAAGGTCAGGGCAGGCGGCTGAGGTTCGTGAACGTAGACAGGCAGAAGGTCAAGGCAGGCGGCAAGGTTCGTGGTCGGTAAACGTAACCAATGGGTTCGGTACACGGTAGGCAAGACAAGGCGTGCTGGAACGCTTTCCCAATAGGCATGTGCACTAACGATCCGGCAAAGGCCACTGGAAGAGGCTGGGCTAAAATAGGACAGTGCGCCG
This sequence comes from Phyllomedusa bahiana, assembly GCA_025379985.1. Lineage (NCBI taxonomy): Eukaryota > Metazoa > Chordata > Amphibia > Anura > Hylidae > Phyllomedusa > Phyllomedusa bahiana. The sequence goes on along the minus strand of JAODAL010035565.1, from coordinate 24,825 downwards.
GTAATGGCCAATTCCCGGGCGCACTGCCCCTTTAAATCTCAGACTGCCGGCGTGCGCGCTCCCTATGGGGGCGCGCCGCGCACGCCGGGGGACCGAGACGGACGGGGCAGGAGCATGGCCGGGTAAGTCACTGGGACCCGGGCAGCGGGATGAGCGGACCCCGGACCCGAGGTGCGGGACGGGGTGCCGCTCAGAGTCGGGGCACGGATGCGCCTGCAACCCGGGACGAGGGTCGCAGGGGCATCCGTGACACTGGGAAGTGCAATGTATTAATCCCTGATGTTGGTGAGACCAAGAAACCAGCAGTCAGCAGCTCACTAAGGAGATGGCACAGCAATTATTGGACAGACAGCCTTTGCAATTGAACTCAAGCAGGCTCCTATTTCGAAGAGACACTGTAAGCTTGGCAACAACAACAAATGAACAGGTGTGCCAATTTTAGCTTTACTCACTAGCAGTCACTGTCCTTATAATGCAGTTATAAGAACTTATGATGGTTTGGATCTGGCAACACACTCAAACACAGTCACTGCCCTCTATGTCAAAGGCACAATATTAGTCTCATGCACTTGAAGATTCCTCTCTAAGGTGAAATATTCATTTAAGCAGTGTACCAATGCTTCTCTCATGAATGTCACTAATATTGCAGATATGTCTGATGTCACATATGTCACTGTTGTTACGGTGTGTTGGTATAGATGTCATTGATATCGCGGATATTCCACTCCTGTACCAGGAGTCTTCTAGCTATTTCAGTACTCTTTAGAATTCGCAGAAAGATTGGTCGCATACATCAAACTCTGTCCTGCAGTGGGATTCTAGTGCTAGTCTCTTTACATTTCATAGTCTCATGGCACCTTGCCAGAATCACACAGTAAAGTCAACATAAAAATAACCATATTCTACATGAGATTCAATGTGGATAACAAAAGTATTTATACTCCTTGAACTGTTTCTTATTTTTTAATATTACAGCCACAAACTTTTATGTATTTTATTGACATTTTATGTGATAGAGCAACACAAAATATCAAGTATTTGTGAAGCTAAAAGAAAATGATACAGTATTTATTCAGCCCCCTGTACACAGATACCCCTAAATAAAATCCAGTGTGACCAACTGCCTTTAGAAGTCACCTAACATCTTTCGTGCTTATATCATAAGTTTGTTAGTGAAGATTAGAGAAAAAACAGAATCATGAAGAACACACCAGAAAGCACAAGGATAAAGTTGTGGCAAAATGTATTGCAGGGTTTTAAAAATATCTCAATCTCTGAACATTTCATGGAGCACTGTTCAATCCATCATGTTAAATGGAAGGAGTATGACACAACTGCTAACTTACCAAGACATGGTCATCCACCTTGAGTTACAGACCAGGAAAGAAGAGCACTAATCAGAAAAGCCCCCAAGAGGGCCAGGGTAACTCTGAAGGAGCTGCAGAGATCCACAGCTCGGGTGGGAGAATCTGTCCACATGACAACTATTCATCGTGTACTCCAAAAATATGTCCTTAATGGAAGAGTTGCAAGAAGAAAGCCCTTCTTTAAAGTGAGTGATAAGAAGTCCTGATTACTGTTTGTAGGAGACACAGCAAGCATGTGGAAGAAGATGCTTTTTGGCATAAATGTCAAATGCTATGTGTGGAGGAAAGCCAACACTGCACATCACTCTGAACACACCATCCCCACCGTGAAGCATGGTGATGGCAGCATCATGCTGTGGGAATGCTTTGCTTGAACGAACAGTAAGAAGCTGGTCAGAGTTGATAAGAAGAAGAATGGAGCTAAATACAGGGCATCCTGGAGGAAAACCTCTTAGAGACTGCAAAACATGCAGCTACAGCCACAATGGAAAGGTTTAAATCAAAGCAGATTCATGTGTTAAAATGGCCCAGTCACAGTCCAGACCTAAATCCCACTTAGGATGTGTGGTATAACTTAAAAATTATTGTTCACAAATGGTCACCAACCACTGTAAGCTTGTCAATTAAAAAAACAACAAAAGAACAGATGTGCTAATTTTAGCTTTACTCACTATCAGTCACAATCATTATAATGCAACTTCAATGTGTGGTTTAAATGTAGCTAGAGCTCTAGGTGTGCAAAGCTGGAAGAAACATTCCCCAACATACTTGCAGCTGTCAGTACAGCTACAGGTGGTCCTACATAGCATTGACTTGGGAGGGTTGAATACATATGCCACACTGTTTTATCATTTTCAAAGATTTGGAGGAACATGTATTATTTTCTTTATACTTTACACATATTTTCTACTTTTTGTTGCACTATCATATTAAGTATCAATAAAATACATTTAAATGTGTGGCTGTAACATTGAAAAATGAGAAACCGTTCAAGGGGTATGAATACTCTTTCAACTGTAACAACTCCGTGGCATCCTCTACAGTGCTAATATTTACACCATGTGCTTCATAAAAGACGTGACCAGTACAACAGTGTTTGTTTTATTAATTAGTGTTTTATAAAATTGTGGCTTAGACAATTATCAGAGCACATTTTAATAGTAGTTAATGGAGATCCATAAGATTCACTGACTCTTTCCTGCAAGTGTACATCTATCTGAGGAGAATAACTCAGCCAAGTAAATCACAAAGTGACACATCACTAAATCTGTCCTTTTGGTTTAGTGGTCAGTAGAGGTCATGTATTTAGACCCAACCAAATGAAACTTCTGACCTGTCACTATATGACTAGTATAGCGATTAGTGACTATCTCCTGGTCGATACCCGATATCGCAATTACAAACATTCCGAAAGTCGATAATAGATTATCCCCGATGACTATTAAAAGTCTATGGGAAAACAAAAACACCTTCATTTTTACCCCAAACAGGGCGGGGAAAGCTGGAATTTAAACACCACAAATCAGATGGATACCTGCAAATCTTAGGAAAACACACTTAGGTTAAAAAAGCCACAAAAAAAAGTCACAAAAACCTTTCACTACCCTGTCTTCACCACAGAAACCCCTTAAAACCCTGCATCACCCAAAAATTTAAAAAGTCCCAAAAAAACAGTATGATTTAACCACATTTACTTGAACTGGACATTGAATATCCCTGTCCTGGAATGCAGCATGAGCCCCAAACCTGCATCCCCCCAATTTAAAAAAGTGCCAAAAAAATTTTCAACCACCTTTTTTATGAACTGGACATTGACTATATCTGTCCTGACCGCGAATGACCATTAAACCTGTCTGACCCAAAATTTAAAAAGTCCCGGAAAATAAGTTTTTTGAACCACCTTTTTTAGTTTCACTGGACATAGACTACCCCTGTCCTTAGCCACACGACCCCCAACCTGCATGACCCCCCACTTTAAAAAGTCCCGGAAAAAAGATCTTTCAACCACCTTTTTATTTCACGGGGACATTGACATATCTACCTTACCGCAAAATACCTTTAAACCGATACCCACAGTTAAAAAAAGGCTGGAAAAGGATCTTTTGAACCACCATTTTTTTTCACTGGACATTGACATACCTGTCCGGGGCCCACACATACCCCAAAACCCAGACCCCAGTTTAAAAAAAGTCCCCGCAAATGGGATCTCTCAACCACCATTTAATTTAAACGACATTGACAATGCCTGCCGGACCACAGAACCTTTAAAACCCTGTCTGATCCACAATTTAAAAAGTCCCGGAAAAAGGATTTTTTCAACCACGATTTTAGTTTCACTGGACATAGACAAACCCTGTCCTACCACAGCATACCCCCAAAAATCTGCAGCCCCCCCAGTTTTAAAAAAAGGCCGGAAAAGGATCTTTCACCACCATTTTAGTTTCACGGGACTAGACTACCCTGCCTGTACCACAGCATACCCCTAAACCTTTTTGACCCCCAGATCCAAAAAGGGGGCCTTTTTGCTTTTTTGTACAGTGCGTCTTTATAATTTTTTGGAAAAGACTTTGTTTTACAGAATTTATTTAGGGAAGTTTTATTTAATTTTACATTATTACATTTTGCTTTTTTTCAATGTGATAACATACAATAACCCCCTCCCTGCATTTTTTAAAAGTATTTTTACACTGAATGTTTTAAATTCGCCACACACCCTAAGTAATAAAAATGCCAATCACCCCAAAACACTTCTTAGTTAGAAGACATTTCCCTCCTGGCTTCGAGAGTGATTCAGCCAACAACCCAATGTTTCATTTTTTCTCCAAATCCTTTTCAGTGATTAGGGACAACACCCCGGAGATCAAATGATGCGACCCCTAGGGACTCAAGCCCCAGAAAATTTTTTAACCTCAAAATGGCAAATTTTCCCCCGGAGCCCTTTTTGACACTATTTAACCGCACAGAAAACACCTTTCAAAAACGATTTTTAGAGAAATTTTAACTCCCTGATTGCCCCTAATGGGGAGAGCCATGCTTCCGCAGCCATCTGTTAAAACAGGGGCCGCGCCAGGCCAGACTACATGGGTGGGGGTTTAGAGCCCAGGCTAGCGCTGTCATCTATTAACACCAGGTTCAGCTGCCAGGGCCGAGTTACGTGGTGCGGTAGAGCCCAGGGTGGGGTTTGCATCTATAACACGGAAAAAATCCCTTATAACAGCAACGAAAACATCTGCAAGCAAGGCGGGGAAACGGAAGTGTGGGTAAGACACCCTCCTTTTCCCATACACATCAAAACCGGGTCGCTTGCCCCTCCCTAAATGCGGACCAATTTACTTCACTTTGGAAAAACTGGTGGTTTTAAGCTCCTGTTCCACCCATTCCCTTTTTCTTTGGCATTTTTTTTTCTCATTTTAACCCCAAAATGCGGAGGAAAAATTGTCTCTGTTCTTTTTTCTCTGTCCCTTTCTCCATACCCCCATGCCTCTGAATAACCTACATCGGTCAAGTCTTCCGTACCTCCCTTGTACAATTCAGGGAATTTTTTTACCAGCTATTTTGTACATGCACGTTTTTTTTTAGTTTAATTTTAGAAAACACATTTTTTAAAATAGATGGGAAACCCCCCCATGCTTTTTTTTCTCTTTTTTAATTTTATTAAAGGGTTGTCCAATACAAATTTCTAGCATTTTAAAGATCTTGCAAAAACAAATCATTTTTCAATATTTTCCATTAAAAGTGCCTACCTATTCCTGTTTCTGACAGCACCCCACCCCTTTACCACTCTTCAATGTGAAGAACAAAATGTCTTTAGAAACCACATTTTTTACAATAGGACCTTAGTCAGCGCATTTTTACAGCAAAATGCCCCCAAAAATTCAAAACATGACCCCGACCACTTTTTTACAATTGTGAAAACAAATTTTTCTGTTTAAAAAATATTTTTTTTTTTAAAATAGGGCCCGTATATTGCGCATTTCAAACACATGACCCAAAAAATTTAAAAAGACTTCTCAGCCCCTGTTAAAAATGTGAGGGGGGGAAAAAGCCACTCAAAAGCCACATTTCGTTTCCCAAAAGGGCCATGATTATTGCTGTATCCACAGCAACATGACCCCAAAAAAAAACTAAAAAGACTTTTCACCACTGTTAAAAATTGTGAAAAAAGGCACTTAAAAACCCATTTTTTTGTTCCAAAGGACCCTGATTTTTAAACGTATCTACGCAACAGACCCCAAAAAATAAAAAAGACTTCCAGCCCCTATTTAAAAAAAAGGGGGGGAAAATGCCACTTAAAACCACATTCTTTTCCAAAGGCCATAAATTTTAGCTGTATCCACAGCAACATGACCTCAAAACCATTGCAAATTTGAAAACTTCAAAGAAAAAGTGAGTTTTAAAATTTAATACGGTGTTGTCATGAAACCTTGCGTCTTTTACAGTCCCTCACAGCAAAAAACCCCAAAATGAACTTTTTGGGAAAAATGAGAATAAAAAAAGCAGTAAAAAAAAATCAATTTTAAAAAAAATTTTCAAGAGGCCTTTCCGTTTGAAAGGAATGTGAAGTAAAAGGGAACTAACGGTGACCTCGGCAAATTTGGGGGCCCCAACATCATCAGAGATCCATGCCTGATTCATCTTTATGAAAGTCAAACATCCCCATTATCTGTGGGAAAACCCGGGTGCGTTTGTCGTAATGACTCCCCAGCTGGCTGAAGGTCCCTCAGATATCACGTTGGCTGCTGGGGAGACCACCCTATGGGTGCAGCGAGCTCGGGCCATTCGCCATTTTTTGGGTACCCAGAAATCTATTGGGTCCGGAAAACATACAAAAAAACGGTGTTTTTAACGCAATAGTCGGGCACCATGATCTTAAAAAGTCTTGTGTTTGGATTTTTGCCCCATTGCATCATTGGGGAGGTGTAAATAAAGATTGCCCCAACACCCATTAGACTTTTGCCCCCTTCCTGCTGCTCCGCTATAGCTCTTTGCACTTCCCGCTGCACGTCGCTGATTTTTCCACTGTGAATTTAAAGAGCTTTAAGCTGACGCAACAATTCTCCATTGATCAATCAGCAAGGTCTCCATTTCCTCATTTTACCCAAATTTGGTGGGTTGGAAGGAAAGGGGGTTTTTTTTTGTAAGGGAATCCAGGAGGGGGGCCCACCCATAACTTTTTTGTTCATTTTGATGCCTTTTAATGCGAGGATCATGTTGGGGGAAATGGAGCACCAAGCACTCATTGAGAGATGGGCCTTGTTTTCCCAACCTCTGGGTCAGGGGCACTACAAACGATTTTCCCTCACTTCCTCCTCCCCTAAAATTTGCCCCAACCCTTTCCAAGGCGGGGAGTCGGAAAAGGGTGCCCTGGAATACCTCCTCCCCTCCCCCGTTTCCCCCCGCACAGTTCAACACAGCCCTGATTGCCTCAGATGAGCACCCGAGAGCTGATCGCCGCCTGCATAGCCCTGGCCCCCGAACCACGCCCCAAAAAGACCGAAAGATTAAGAAATGTCGGCCTTTTGGATTAAAGGAGAGAAAAAGGGCCCCTGCCGCATCTGTGCCGCTCCTCCTCCGTCACTGGGGGGCCTGTTTTTCAAGTTCCAACATCTTCCAAACTAAGATCACCCAAAGCCAGCTGACAAGGCATTTCCGCACGACCATTTTGGGGGGCTTCTTCAAAAATGGCAAGGGTGGTGCAAACTCTTTCACCGCCCCCCCTCCGGTGGGCCCAAACCCCGAGGTCCGCACCCCTGCTTGTCGGGCCCGGTCACCGACTGTGTTTTTTGGGATTGCCTGCCCCACAAAACGCTGGAGCATGTGAGGGGAATTCCCGGGGTTTGCCAACGCAACAATGAACGGTTGACGGGAGGGCCCAGCTACCGCAAAACCCGCCAGGCGGGGCGAAGCGGGGGGCGAACGGCGGAAGTGCAACTCAAAACCCGGCCTTCCTCAGCAGGGGTCCAGACCCGGTAGCTCTTTAGAAATTTCTGGACGACAAAGGGTTTATACAAGGCCAGGCAAGGGATGTGCTCCAGCCTACCGATCTTAAGGCGGGCCCGCAATTTCCCCGTTAAACGCAACCACCGCCCCGGGACAAGGTTCTTTTCACCCCGCCCCGCGCTGGGGCTCGTTGCGGGGACCGTCCCACTCCTGACCTGTGTGGACGGTCTCCAAACAGATTAATTCAACAGGCCTATTTTCTCTGGGGGAAATGATGCCACCAGAGGACCTTGGGGAAAGACCCTGCACCACCCTGCGGTTTTGAAGAGCGTACGCCGACCCGCGAGCCACCGCACCCCCCAAAGGGGCTCCACCCACTCACCCAGTGAGCTGTCAAGAGATATGCGGCCTTGGCCTGCTTACTAGTCCAGTGTCGGTGGTCAGATGGACTTTTCCAGACACAGATGCAACAACCCTTGAAATTTTAGATGACACATGCGGGCCCAGGCAGGGAGGTTTTTTCTGCAAAAAAATGCCTGCTGGGCAACTGGTATTGGGGCAGGGAAGGGGCCCTGACGGGCGGAACCCCCTGTGTCCCCAGACGGAAAGGCAACATTTCCAAGGCCAAAAGCCTGGCAAGCCGACATCAGGCTTTTGGCTTTTTGGTGGTTTGGGGTTTAAAATGTTTCTTCTCTCCCAAACCTTGGGAAAACGAAGGGGGCTGCTAACTGGCCCTATAAAGGGGTGCAGGCTCAAACTGGGGGAAGGGGAAAGGGGTAGGATGGGTCTCGGGTGCTGGGGTACTCGGCGCGGTGGGAGGCTGAAGCGGAGGCGATCCCCGATCATACTCTGAAAAGACATGGGCACTGAGGGAAACCGGTGGTGGCGGAGGGGGAGGAGGCGGAGACAGAGGGTGTGACAGGGTTGGGAAACCCCGGGGTCGGTCTGGCCTTTTCGGCCCGTTCCTCCATTTCAACTCATGCATTCGCTGCATTGACTAACAGTTTGGGGTGGTTAAACACCAAGATTATTTCTCTACTTAGCGTTTACGGGAAAAGGGGGCATAAGCATCGCTGGGGGAATCAGAGCTGTCAAAGAAGGGGCCCGGCTTGAGAGTTTTTTACCTTTTTTACGGGGGGAAAAAGGGGAAAGCGGGGTTTTCCCGACCTGGCTGGCGGAAAAATAAACACGGACTTCTGCGACCGCCCCTCCCTTTTTGAGGCGGGACCCGTATGAACTACCCCATCGTCTTCCTCCCTTTTCCGTTGAAGCGCTCGCAAGCAAATTTTGCTGAAAAGACCCCGTTTATCCCCCAATGTCGTCACACATCATCAACACAGGTTACTTCTCGTCCGACATTCTGCACCAGGGGCTACGGGCTACAAACAAGAGGCACGCAAGGCGTTGCCGACCGCCCGGAATTTTGCCGATTGACCCGGCCCTTTCCCTTTTTCTCCTCTGATGGGATCAGAACTGGGCGCAGAGCAACAAAATCATCCTCTTTTGGGCCCTTGATCTTTTAACACCTTCTGGGCCCCAACCGCATTTTGTCATCAAAAAGGGCTTTTTTAAAAATGGATAACCACAGTGGGGGGTACACGATTTGGGTGGGTGCTGATGATGCTGAGACAACATTTTGTGGGCCTGACTGGGGGGACAGGAGGAAAAACTCTGGATGCAGGTTTGCATTAACCACTGAAAAACAGTTGGCGACGCTGTTTCATTTCTGATTTCACAGGGCCCGACCCAGCGATGACAGGCTTTACGGTCCTGCAACCGTCGATCCCCGGACTGTTGTCGCCACCTGGAAGGGGCACCTTCTCTCGTACCTTACCTCCATGCCTACCCCCCTCTTTCTCCTTTTCACCGAATTTCGCCCATGTTTAGAAAGATAAAATTTAAAGGTATTCAAGATTTTGGGGAAAGTCTCTTATTAAAAGACGGCAAATCACAGCTAATTCTCAAATCCCTCAAATCAAAACAAAATTGCTGGATTCAAAATTTAACTGCAAGGTACCTCTATAAACCCAAAGCTTGCTGACCAAAAGTGAAAAAAAAACACGTATCTAAATGTATAGGGATAATAAAAGGTATTTTTGGCACCTATCAATACACCGTGGTGACTACAATTGAAATGTATACAGATAATAAAAATGGAGTTTGAAACCTAACAAAAGACCTGCATTTACTAGAAAAGATCTGTATCCCTAATATAAGTTCAGGCTGCACAACATCCAAGTAAATATTTCAACAGAAAACTGTTAATAATAAAGCTATTGCAGTGCAATGTCTACACAAGTCTGGGTGCACAATACCAGTATCCTTTTAAAAAAGCTTGTCGTGTTCGCGCGGGCCCTCCCCCAGCTCCTCCCGTGACTTTACAGCGGTAAGATGCTCCCTTAAAATTCTCAGCCTAACTACCTAAAATCTGCAAATTATCTGATCACCTAAGTTCTAAGGTTCACAGCTAAAAGTATAGCTGTCTCTGTGACCAAATACCGTATATACTTGAGTATAAGCCGAGTTTTTCAGCACAAAAAATGTGCTGAAAAATCTCCCCTTGGCTTAAACTCGAGTCACTGTCGGCACTCAGGCGCCCGCGATGGCCCGAGTGCTGACAGGACGCTTCAGTTTTTATGCGGCTCCTCAGGGAGCGCATATAACTGAAGGCCGAGTGAGCGCACAGTGTCCGGGCGCTTTCGCTTGCCCGGGCACTGTCCGCGATCCCTTCACCATAGCGACTCCTCCGGGGCGCATATAGGTAAAGGGATACCACTGCGGGGCACAGAGCGAGCGCTCCGTGCTCCGCAGGGTTTTCCCCGGGCGGCCGCAACTCGCGGCTGTCCTGGGGAATCCCGGCACAGGGACGTGTGTCCCTCACGCTGCGTGCGCGGCCTTATGACGTCACCGCCTTGCCGGGAAGACAGGACAGCAAAGCAGGGGGCCGGACAGCGAGGAGGCGGAGCGGCGAGGGAGACGGGAGCACGGGGAGTCATGTAAGTGATTGTTTTTTTATTTTTAAACTGCCAAATCCCTGCCTACAGCCGGCCTATACCTTTCATACCTGCCTAAGCTGCCTTACCTGCCAAAAACCCCAACCCCCCCTGCCCTATACCTGACCCCCCTTTCCCCCAACTGCCTATCCCTGTCAACACCCGGCCCTATCCCTTTCCCAAAAGCGGCCTATACTGCCCTACGGGCCCCGACCCCTATACCTGCCATCCCCCAACCTGCCTAAACCGCCCACCCGCCCTTATCCTGCCTTTTAAAAACCTGCCTCAGCTCCCTTTATACCCCAACCCCTTTTCCCGCCCCGGCCCCCCCATCCCTTCCTACATCCAACCTATACCGCCTACACCCGCCTAACCTCCAAGGGGAAAGCCCGCCCTATACCTCCCTTTATAACAGCCCAACCCCCCCCCATCCCCCCAAAACCTGCCCTATACCTGCCTACAGGGCCCTAACCTGCCTACAGCGGCCCTATCCCTGCCACAGCTGCCTTACCTGCCTTATACCTGCCTAAAGCGCCTATACTTCCCTATCCCTGCCCACCGCCCTATCCTGCCTACAGCTCCCCAAAACCCTGCCCTATACCTGCCTACACCCTCCCTATACCGGAGGGGCCCCATATACCTCCAAATTACCTGCGTAATGGGGCCATATACCTGCCTATAATCCTTATGGGGGCATAAAACTCCTTTACATCCCTATGGGGCCAAATACTGCCTTTTGGGACATATACCTCCCTATCCCTGCATAAAGCCATATATCTCCCTATAATTGCCTATGGGGGATTTTTAAACTCCCTAGTAATTTTAAATTTGGGAAACCAAATTTTTTTTTTTTTTAAAATTTACCTAGCCCTGCATTTTTACCCTAGGCTTATACTCGGTCAATAATTTTCCCCTTTTTTTGGGGGGAAAAAATAGGTGCCTCGGCTTATACTGGGGCGGCGTATACTCGAGTAATAGTGAATAATTTCGCTAAACTTTTGCACAGAGACTGAGCGCACCCCTCCCCTTAAAATCCCCCCTTAGAACAGAAGGGCTGTTCTTGTAAAAACGAGGGCATGTGATTTTTCCAGCCAATCGCAACCCTACCATCCCTCATGACGTCGCACCCCAGCTCACCCTGTCTATTCCTAAGCTGATTTGCTGTCCCACAAAAGAAGGCCAAAAATGTGCATATTAATAGTTATGCACAGATTTTAACCTAAATTATCGCGTGATCGAAAAAATCCGATCATCATAAAAACCGTGCCGATTTCAACTTTGTCGATAATAATCGCTCAACACTATATATGACAAGTCAAAAATTTTATAAAATGGCAGATGCTCTTTAAGTCCTACAAATTATTGTGTGGTGCCTCCATGGAAAGGACATGTTTATCCAGAACATCACAGAGATTCATGACTGGATTTGATGTGGGCAATTTAAAGGCACCATGTAAATGCTTTAAACTATTCACAGTTCCTCAAACTGTTCCTTGACAATTTTTGGAGTGTGGTGGGATGCAGTATCCTTCTGAAAGAGACCACTGATACTAGGAAATACCTCTGCCAAAAAGAGGTGTACTTTGACATGTACCAAGTACTTAAACAATGCTGCAGTCGAAGTATCATTTGTATGAAAGTCAGGAGCCAAGGTTTCCCAGCAGATATTGTGCTGAGCATCGTTCTGTTCTGATACCAACTCTTCTCCAGGTCATCAGCCTTAACACAGTCATCCAAATGATGTCAAAAGAAAATGTGAATTGTCAGGTAATGCCACTTTTCTATTGCTTTATGATTCATGTGTGAGCTCAAGTGCCCATATTAGTCACTTTGATAGTATGCAGTCATTCTTAATGAAAACTGTCTGATCTGCAGCTATGCAGCTCCAAACACAGCAAGTTGTGCTACAGTACTGCAGATGTCCCATTAAACAGTTGATGGCTGTGATCAGGCCTGGACTGGCCCACAGGGGAACAGGCATGTACAGTCATTTACAGTAGCTGTAGGGTGGGCCGCTAAAATAAAGCCCCTAAAACAGTTTTCACACAATGGATGGTTTATAATTAGTTATGTGCAAAATAATAGCAGTGTAATTAAAACGAATGAAAAAAGCTCAATCCTCATAACAGCATCTATTTCCATATACACAAAGGCACTGAGAGCTCCTCACATTCACATCCAAATGAAAACATGATGGAAATATTAAATAAAAAGCTGAAAATGAAGAAAATGTAATAATAGATTGTTAAAAAAATAGCAGTGTGTGGATTCTCATTATCTAATTCAAATATTTAAAGGATTCACAGAAATTTGTTCTCAGATTTAGCTTTTCTGTAATCACTGAGCTAATAGTTAATTGTGTATCCTTCATTTCTGAGAACTGCTTTCCATCTTTGTGGCATGAAGTCAACTAACATCTGACACCTGAAAACAGGTCTTCCAGCCCCAGCAGACTGTACTACATTCCACAGTTCATTTGCATTTTTAGATTTTGTATCATTGATGTCAATCCACAAATTTTCAATCTGACTGAGGTCTGGGGATTGAGTGGCCACTTCATAAAAGACAACAACAAGACTGTTCCCAGTTGTTGTACCTAGCTGTTGACGGGGTCGCCCTTTTCAGGGTGGGTGCTCTGTGTGTTAGAGCACTAGGGATAGTTTTTGGTCAAGTAGGGTGATACTAGGGCCTATGACCTTTTTTCCTGTTGCTACGTACAAAGTGGTAAGATGACTCACTCCTTTTTTCTACATTATATGGATTCACATATAAAAAATGTTTTGTGTTGAGGTCTTTTTATTGTATTATTAAAGGTTATGTTTTAATACACTTTTTGCCTTTGTTGCTTTTGGAGATTTTTGGCCTCTTCATAAAATGAATCTTGTTGGTATGGAAGTAGGATGTTGCCTGATTGCTGGTGTGTTTGGGGTCATTTTCTTGTTGAAACACCCATCTCAAAGACATGTCTTCTTCAGCAACATGACCTCTTCCAGTATTTTTATATATTCAAACTGGTTCATGGTGCTTGGTATGTGATAAATGGAACCAACTACAGAGTATGAGAAACATCCCCAAACCATTATGTTTGTACCACCATGTTTTGCAATCTTCACAGTGTACTGTGGCTTAAATTCAGTGTTTATGGGTCATGTGACAAATTGTATGCGGCCTTTAGACCCAATAAGAACAATCTTGCTCTTTAGTCAATGTGTTCTTTGGCAAACTATAACCTTTTCGAGATATGCATCTTTTACAGCAATGATACTTTACATAGTTTGGCTTCATGTCGGTGCCTTCTGATTGTTGCAGGACTCACAGATAACTGAAAGTCTTCTTTGATCTCCCTGGAGTTCATCATTGTATGTTTTTTTTCCATTCTTGTTATGCTATGGTCTAGTCGGATGGTAGTGTTCCTTTTCTTACATTCTGTTTCTGGTTTTGATGTCATTTTAAAGCCTTGGTGATCTTTTTAGCCGAGCAGCCAATTATTTTTGCACTTCTTGATATGTTATGCCCTCTTCAATCAACTTCTTGATCAAATTTCTTTCTTCTTTGGTACAATGTCTGGAGCGACCCATTGTACTCACTGAGAATGGACTGAAACCAGCAGGTACAACATTGGCTTCCCTCCTTCATTAAATGGCCATAGTTGACCCCTGTTTCTTTACAGAATGAATGACCTCACTAACTGAAGTCCACACCGCTATTCATTTGAACACCCTTCTTTCATTAAATTAGTCAATTACACCGAATTAGCAGTGTGTCTGTCATGAATGTTGATTCTGTTGGTTGCCAATTACAGAGCTACACCAACTTGTGAATTCTGTCCAGGCTGTATTATATTTTTTAGACAAAAACAGTAATTCAACACATTATGGATGTTAGATTGCTATTATTTTGCACATAACTGTTCCTGGGAATGACCTAGAGCCCTTTTTGACAATTTGAACCATAATACAAGGATAGAGAGTTCTGGGGGAGGACACTGCAGCAGCCTAAACCAATGATGAGACAGGAGATGTGTCTCAGACTGCCTTAGACATGCTGTAGGCACTAAAGCTAAGCTGTAGTTGCAGATGACACCTCTGCTCTAATGGAGCTAAACTAGAAATCAGTAAAGCAGCAGGATCAAGGAAAAATAAATAGGCAATCATAAGTCACCACCAGCAAGAAGAGCTTCAATATAGTGGCGGGCATTGTGTGGCTTTTCAAGAGCCATTCATTGAAGGTCACTTGCACTTATAACTTAAGCATTGCAGGTTGTGAACAGATGCTCTTATGTGAATAGAAACAACCCTCATAACATATTGCACTGTAAGCTTAGACTTTGGCAACCTAATTTGTGCTGTGTATTATAATACTGGAGTGCAGTACCACTGAACTCTTGATGTAGATGAGGTAAGATTATTCCAGATACAATAGCATCCAGTGAATGTACATGATCTTTTTTACATCTCTTCTTTTTAATACACATTTTCTGCAGCACAAAAGAATCATTTCTTTCCTAAAATCACCGTGAACTGACTTGATCCATTGACCTAGATTTCTATTTCAGTCACATTATCCAGGGATAATATTTAGCTTCTGCTTGGACACTTTTCAATCACAGGAAATCTAATGCCAAAATCAGAAAACCTTTTGCCTTCAGAAACTTTTATGTTCTATTTTACTGTTTTCATTTTTAACAAAAACCTCCAGCAAGGATATAAGGACTCTCCTAACAGCTTCCTTCTTCCCTCTTTGGGTATACCTGTATAAGTAGGGTTAAAGGAGTTGTCTCACTACAGGCTTTTAGCCTACCTCAGTGTGTCTGGCAGCAAAGGATTTTTGAATTCAGGGGCGTGCTTCTTGTCTGCCTCTTCTCCTCCCCCTTTCCCCCTCCCCTCAGCACACAGACAGCTCTCCTCCTCTGACTGCAGTAACTTATATACAGCAGAGGAGGGCGAGGGGGTTTGCTGCCAGAGTTAACCCTGTGTGTGCCTGCCTAGATCTGCTGCTTACTGCTGGATCAGCTGCACTGTGCTGCTGCTATGGCCAAGCTCTTGCTGCTCCTCTCCACAGAGTCAGGAGACAGAAGAGGACTGATCTATGAGTGTGGAGAGGTCTGTGAAGCTGTGTATGCTAATAGCAGAGCAGGGGGGGGGGGGATGCAAGTGTTCCTATACTCCTTGCTTAGCATACAAATCTCCATGGACATCTCAAGCAACAACAAACAAACCCTGTCAGAACAGACACAGGGCAGCTGTGAAGTGTGTTACTATAATCACAATGTGTCACTAATACAGCAGAGCAGGGAGGGATATGAACCGTTCACATGCCCCCCTGATCTGTTCTATTAGTATAGTCAAAACTCCACAGACACATCATGATTATAGTAACACACTTCACTGCTGTCACATCGTACTGACCACAGATCAGGCTCACCTCTGCTCTCCTCAATCTGTGTAGAGAGAAGGAGGGAGCAGGCACACACCGGGTTAATCCACACAGACAGAGAAGCCAGAGCCCTCCGCCTCCCTCCACTACAGAAGCATACTGTGCAAGAGGGGCTCTGTGCTCTGACCTGTATTCAGAAGCTGATGAGTCATCAGCACTGACAGCCAGTGAGATAAAAATCAACAGGTCAGCTGCTATAGTGATTTCAGAAGCTGATGCACTCCTACTACCAGGGATAACTCAAAATCAGTAGGACATTTGAAATTTGAAATATATTGCAAAGCTTCTTGTTTTTTAAAGATCTTTTAATTAAAACCCAATCATTGTAGCGAGACAACCCCTTTAAGTGACCCACTCTTAAATTAATTACTTTAAATTATTGTTATATGGAGTTATATCAAATGTACATTAAATATTTCAAACAGATTTATTTTGTGGGTTATGTGTCCTGCCTGTACTGGGAGCCTGTGCTCTGTAGTGACTGTGGGACCACCATGTCTTGGCAGTGGCAGTGACACTGTTTCTATGACCTTTTAAAGCAGGTGCCTTCTCTTTGGCTTGATAGCTGGTCGCCCAGGAACAATCTTGATCTCACAGGTGGCATTACAGGAGCAGATGCCTAGAATTATTTAGGTCTGTTTAATGAGTTATATTTGGTAAAAGAGAAATCTCTTGTTGGAGGCCTTAAAGGGTTTTCTCACCAGGCTGTTTCACAAGCAGCTTTACATTCACTCTGCCTGTGTTAGGGTGTGGGTGGTTCTATATCAGTGATTAGCATATCAGTGATTAGCATATTTAGCTGCCCTATAACAATCTGAGCCATTACAAAGTTGTAAATGCAGGAGATTTACGGTGACATGTATGAATCCTGGCGCTGACGGGCCAATTCTAAATAGCTTTAAGGTAGTGTAGAATGCGCCAGAATGTATGAACCTGTTCTTGTGCAGTTCATACATACAGGCACAGTCTATACGACAACTCTGGCTCAGACAGACCACCTTTTACCTGGTCTGGCTGTTCTAATTGTTCTGCACCCAGGTTTGGCGTCAAAGAAATCAAAAATGTGTCTATTCTATGAGTTGATGCCCCCGGAAGCCCAAAATCTTTAGTTCATAAAGTCTCTTGAGTGCATTATAAAGGCACTTTTGCCCAAGTTTGGAGTGCGCCGTTAACTTTCTTTTGGCTCAAAGTACACCAGAAACTGGCCCCAGTCCCGTTCATACATTCCCCTATCTCTTTAGTAAACAAAGCTACACGTACTGAGGAGTGAAAGCAATTGCTTATCTGTAAACAAAAGCTAATCTTGTTACAGATAATGGCGACATTATGCATTTTGCCTCCCAGGTGGCATTTTTTTTGTGTGCAATAGTAGCATAGAATGCACCTGAATCTATGAACCTGTTCTACTGCAGGTCAAAGCGACAATTCTGGCTTAGGTAAACCACATTTAAATTGGTCTACCTTTCCAGCAGTAACGCCTGGACTGTCGTACTAAAAAACTAAAATTTGATTTTGTATGGTTTTAGTGTGACACGCCTCCAGCACCCCTCCTCCCCCCGATCTCAGGCACATTGCATAGTGCTGCGGGGGCTTTGTAATGCGTCTGATACTGGAGTGCGCCTTTTTAAAAATAGAGTGATCGGAGCTGTGCTAGTTTTTTGGCTGAAAAGACACCAGACTTCTGCCGCAGTCCCATTCATACATGTCGCCCAATGTGTCTTCTCTGAGATTGAGCTCTGACCATTGTGAAGTCACTCCTTACTCTCTGTCTATTCAGGAAAAAAGATATGGACATAACCTAAGAAACCTGTGAGCACTCAGAGCAGATACAATCTCATCTTATTACCAAGGTAAAATACAAAGACTAATGTATTTAGAAAAAGTCTTCAATGTCATGTCCCTTCATGTTGAAAGCTAGTTTTTGTAGTAGAAAACATCTTTAAGAGAAGAAACAGAGAGGCTTCCCCCTTATCAAACTGAAGACATTGCTGGGCACAAGTGCCAATTACTATCTGGAACTACAATTTGCACATAGAATGTTTGGAAAACTGTATAAGAACTGGTTCCTGATCATGAAAGAATCACAAACTGATTAGATGGGTCTCACCACCTAATGACAGGAAATACCTCAATAAAAGCAATAATTAAAGGTTTGCATTTAGTGCCATATATTCGAGAACCCACAAAATTCTGTAAGATCTCCAAAAGCCACTAACTTGTTTTATCCTACAGAAATATATAATGTTCTGGGAGTTGAGTGGGCCCCCTCTGGACCTTAGAGAACTTGCTATGTCTACTATAGCTATAGTTATATCCATGTCTGTGTATCTCTAAAAAAAAAAAAACAAGTTCTGTTTTGTGCAAATGAGTGAGCTATGAGCATTTTTAAAGAGAGTAAGATTTTCTTATTAGTTTCACAAGTTGAACTTCAAAACCCTAAATTGGGCCATTAATTGCACCCCATTTTGAAGCTATAACACGCTCTCACTCTTTGGGATCCACGAGATTGTAAAGTGAGTCTGGGAATTTTCACTCATTCAGCCAAAGAAGGTTTGTGAGGTCTGGGAATTTTGTTGGACAGGAAGGTTTAGCCCACAATCAGAGCTTGAATTAATCCCAAAGGTATTCCATGGGGTGAAGTTATTCCACACTAGACTCATCAAACCATGTACTTGTAGATGTTAAGAGGACAGGGACACTGTTATGCTGGAAAAGGAAAGGCCAATCACAACACTGTTGATGTAAAGGATAGTATGGCTTTTACATGTCACTTACTTCGGCATTTGGCCCCATTTTGTGAGTTTGCATAGTCAAGGGCTTTGAGTTAAAGATACAGCCAAGCAAGCAAGTTTAAATAACTTTGCATGCTGCACAATTAAGGGTGACATGTCCAGAAAGTGGCGTATCTATTCCAGTTTTAGGCGTATTAAATCAGTATAAAGTGCGCCGGAAAGTTCGATATTTTCGAAAAATTGGCGTCAGGTATACCGTGCATAGAGTACTTAATGCGCCTAAAATGGCACATCATATCAAAAAGGGCGCATTGCATCAAAAAAGGGGGCATTGTATCAAAAAAGGGGGCATGGTATCAAAAAAGGGGGAATTGTATTAAAAAAGGGGGCATCGTATTAAAAAAGGGGGCATTGTATCAAAAAAAGGGCTCATCGCATCAAAAAGGGGCGCATTGCTCAACACTCGGCAAATAGCATATCATTGGTAGTATATGGTATGCGTCTATCGAGGCTCATTGCCCGACATGGGCGCCTTACATATGTAAGGCGCCTCAATAGGCGCATTTTGCGACTGGGGCGCACAGTGCACCATATTTAGGCGCATTACAAAGTGTCGTCCCGGCGTATAATGCCCCTATTTTTTGGTTTTACGACAGTCCATTTACAACAAGAATATAGCATAAAAAGTGGGTTTGCCGCAAAATAGAACAAAAAAACTGGCGTTGGCGTGTTGGGACTTGTCGCCCTAAGTGTTTTATATTTTTTAAAGATTTTTTGAATGGTACTCCTAGTGATAAAATACTGAAAATATACTTTGATCTCAATGTACTTTTTTGCTGAAATTATTTTCTATAAATTTGTTGTGCTTCAGTTTATATAACCAGGAAACCCATTAAGTAATATTTTTACAGCAGAACCTGCGGTTGCAAATGAGAAAAAGGGCTTTACTGTTTTGGTCTATAAAAGATGAAACCATGTTGAGTGGTCATGTGTTTCAGAATATGATGTGTTTTATGTTTAGCTTCAGTGATAAAGAATCGAGTAATTATTATGCCCTGTGGTCATATCACGCTTTGTAGCTACATCTACAGTAACTCCGGGGTCTCAAGTAGCTCTAGACTACCCACAAACATACTGAACACCAAAGTAATATAATAAAATAGTTTGTAAAGCTGAAATTCCTGTGTCCCTGCAGTTTAAACTGCAGTCTTGAATCAGACAAAGGCAAAGAACCTCCATGAAATAGAAGCCTATTTTCCTTATCTCCGGAAAATAATTAATTTCCAACTTCAAATCTAGAAATGTTTAAAAAAAAAATCCCTGCATCAACAAACCTTCTCCAGAAATGAGGCCACTTTAGCTTTTCATATTATTCAACTGAAAAGATACTCAAGCCGCATTTTAACTTCTATAGGGAGTTCACCCAAAAAATTCCATCGTCTTATTGCTCTTAGGGTATGTTCACATGACGAGTATTCCTGGTCAGATTCCACGTGGAAATCCTTGTTGAAAGCTAAAAGAAAACAATTCCCATTGACTGCAATAGAAAATATGTGTTGTAGTTAACATGATGCTTGTTTTCGGCGCACTTTTTTCAAAACTGATATGCAGTCAAAAAAGCTTCAAACATGCTCATTCTGTTGTCAAATTCCATGTGGAAAATGTGTGGAAATGCAACGTAAATGTCATTGGAATGGCAGACATCCAAATGCAATAGGTTCTCAAAGAATTTGGATCCACGTCCTTAACCAATAGGCACAAATTGCATTCTGCAACCCGCCTGTAAAAACAAATATGACAAATGTACCTAAATCCACGTGTAATAATTATGTACTTTAGTAAAGTATACTCATTAAAAACACATCAGACAACGCAAACTTCTATGGCAGAATCCTCGTGGATTCCATTCTTGAGTTTTACTCTGTCTTGTAAGCATGTCCTTACAGTAAACACTCCTCTTCTAAGGTTTTGTAGAAAACCTTTTTTTTTCTGTAAAGCCAAAATGTCCCTTTGTAATAAATACAGGTTCTGGTATTCACAGATCATGGGAGAGCTTTGTGTATTGATTTTTGTCATATTGAACGCATTAAGACACCCCTCAGCCAGCTTTGTTTCTAAATGAAATTACTCTAGTTTTGATAACCCTTTTGGGTACTGTACACCATTGATTCAATGTATTCCTTTTTTGCCAGCCTTTGAATCTGCTCACACTCTGTCTTTCTTGTATAGTGGGGCCATAACGTGTACACAATATTCCATGTGTGGTTTGATTAGGGATTTTATAATGGGAGAACAATGTTCTAATCTTGTGTATTTACGCCCTTTTTAAAACACCCCATGAAATGATTCGACTTGGCAGCAGAGTCTTAAACTGGTTGCTATAGTTAGGGTTACTGTCAGCCAACATCCTTAAAGGGTATTCTCATTTCAATGATTAGCTTTAAGCATGTAGGAATGGGTAAATAAAGACTATTGCTGTACACATTGCTTTTGTGATTTTGCTTCTGTTCAGAGTTAGGTGCAGATCATATCCAATACATTTGCAAACAAGTTTCCTGCCATCTCTCTCTGCTGTTACAGCATACCTCCCAACTTTTAGAGATTGCAAGTAGGGACATATCAGACCACGCCTATAACCACTGCCAAACACATGACGTCACACCAATACACGCCTCTAACCACGCCCAAACACATACATGCCAACTTTTTAGATAGCCAACAAGGGACACATTTTCAGGATCACACTGTACCCAATGATGAAATATTAAGTACGTTGTTATGTAATATACAGCTAGAAAGCAATCAGATACTTTTTAAAGCAATATAGCCAGTTTATTGATGGAAATCTATTTCCCAAATGAAAAAGAGGGACATTTATAGAGCTAAGTGGGACAGAGGGACCTGGGTGAAAAATAGGGACTGACCCTCCAAAATAGGGACACTTGGGAGGTATGGTTACAGGCTAAAAAAAAAATTGTGAATTTTTTGTGTATCTTGTGAAACAGAGGCTCATATGCATTACTTACTGAGAAGCTTTAACCCTTTAGAATCCTGTCACCTTCTGTTTACACTCTTCTGTTAGCAATGTTTCTCTAAAATGCTCAGCTAGGAAGAGCTGATATGCCAATCACTGCTGCAGAACCACCCACAACCTAACCAGGAAGAGTGAGTCTGAAGCTGGCTTTGGCTGTGTAAAACAGCATAGAGGGGCAACCCCTTTAAGTCCGTTTTATTTCTGTTTTACCCCATAAAGTTATGGACATAGATTTTCCCTTATATTTGCCATTTCTCTGCCCAAGCCTCCAACTTATCATTTGAAAAAATGTACGGTATATTTTACTGTATGATTCCCCAACAAGGTCATTAATACAATAGAGAGAATAAAAACCTTTTATGCAGCACAACATCAAAAGCTTTAGAAAAATCAGTATCAAGAAACTCACCCCAGTATTATCTAGAACTTGACTTCTTGTTGAAGCTGATCACATTAATTTTATAGGATGAATCCCACATGAATATTCAGTTTTATAGTTTTAGTTGTCCTGTAATGTCCAGAAACTCTACACTATATGTCCCAGCTTTATAGAAAGTGAATGAACACTATGTAGCATGGCATTTTTTTTGTTAAAGGCAGGGCGTCGCTAGGCTAGTTTATTGGGGGCACAAGCCCCAGACAATCCTGCCTGTGCCCGAACCTCACCCGTCGGTTGCAGGCAGCTTCCGTGTGCCTGCAGCGCCGACGATCTCTTGAGCTGTATGTGCGTCCTCTAAACACACATACAGCTCAAAGTCGTTCTTCAGTGCAGGGGGGGTGAGAGAGAATGACTGCAGGAGTTGCTGGGTGTTAGGAGGAAGGAGAGGGCGCCTGTCACTCACTGAAGCTCCTGACTGTCAGGACTTCATGTGCTGTAGCCGTGTTCAGCACGAGAGCCTGGCAGTCAGGAAGCAGCACATAGTGAGTGAGGAGCTCCGCCCCCTGCTGTGCTGCTCCCGGGTCCCGGACCATGCACCTACACAGCCTTGGAGGCAACAGCAGCATCATCATCATCATCATCATGATCATCATCCACAGGTGCCCAGGGAGGTCTCAAGTGAGTGAGGAGCCTCACTGTAGAGACCAATGCTAAAAACTATATAATAAGGGTACACAACATAATCTCATAAAAAATGAACTGTACTGAATGTATATATGTGTGTGTATACACATATGTGTATGTGTGTATGTATATGTGTGTTGTGTGTGTATATATGTGTGTGTGTATATATGTGTATATATTGCATGCATGTATGTGTGTATACATGTGTATTTGTGTATGCATGTGTGTATATATGTGTATGTGTGTATATATATGTATGTGTGTATGCATGTGTGTATGTGTGTGTATATATGTTTGTGTGTATGCATGTGTGTATATATATATGTGTGTATGTGTATTTATGTATGCATGTGTGTAAGTGTGTATATATGTGTGTATGTGTGTGTATATATGTGTATGTGTGTGTACATATGTGTGTGTATATATATATATATATATATATGTGTGCATGCATGTGTGTATACATGTGTTTGTATATGTGTTAATATATATAGATATATATGTGTGTGTGTATATGTGTGTACATGTGTATGTAAATGTGTATGTACTGTATAAATACACATATCCACAATATTGCCCCATTTGCGTCACTAAACATAATCCTGCCTGTTCTGTCTTTTACACATGTAAACTACAACATGATGATGAATTGTATCTGAATATAATTTTTTTTATATCTGTCATTTGTCAGGGTTGCGTAAGTTTTTAGCTGCTGCAGACAAAGGGTACGTTCACACAGCATAATTGCGGGTTGCATTTTGTGGTTTATTTGCGCTTTAATACACCCGACATGCGCACTGCCACAATTGCGTAATTTATAACTCTCTATGAGGGCTATGAATTACCATGTCGTCTCCCCCGGCGTACAATACGATGGTATTGTACACTGGAGGAGAGAAGTGACAGTCCCCCTGACAGAAGCGGCGTGTCGCTTATTTTTATGGGCTGGTTCTTTGTGCCAGGGAAAACAACAGCTAATCCTAGCCCTCACCAGTATGATGTTACCGTATTTACGGGGCGCGCTTTGGGCACATTACAGCACAGTCATGCCCTACAAATACGCTGTGTATGTTCACATAACGTAATGTCGGTCTGTACTTGGACACGTAATTGCGCTTCAATACACCCGACGTACAGGCCGACATTATGCTAACTCATAGTCGTCACTGAGAGCTATGATTCCCTGTTCTGGGAAGAATAAATATCAGTGAGAGCTTCAGAGGGATGCGCTGGCCAGAGTGTTTTCTCTGTAGAAATCCATGCCACAGTTCATGGGGTGTGAAAAATGCCGTGTGAACCCCGCCCTACTGAGAAAAACTTAACACAAAGGGCCCGGGCCCCGGATGTTTTAGGACCCTAGCAACGCCCCTGGTTAAAGGGTTTTTGCTACGATCTTATTTCATACCTCCTGCATCAAGCTCTTCAGCTCTGTGTGCTCAGAAGGGGGTGTGTGATGTTTGAATTGCATATCATGTGACCCAGCAGGATGACATCACCAGGCCTTTCCTCTCTTTAGTCACAGAAAGGTCTGTTTGTGTGTAGAACTGTAAGTAGCTACATTGTAGCTCAAAGGTAAAACTTTTGCCTCCAGGCACAAGGGTCCTCGGTTCAAATCCCTGCAGGAACCAAACCTGTTGTTTTTTTTTTTTCTCTTTATCAATATACATACCTCATTGAGGTTTCTTTTTTAATTTATTTGCACTGTTTGACTAATTACTAAGGAGTACAGAGGACAGGAGTAGAATGACAGCACCTGGGGTTTGAGCACTCAGTAGCTACCTGAGAAGAAAGGTGATGTCTGAGCATGTGCGACCAGGACTGATAAGGTCATATCCCCTGGAGATGAGCTGTAAACAATGGATCACTAAAGGAGCAGCTAAGACAAAAAACAGTCCAGAATTTTTAATAATGATGAATGGTGAAAAATGTTATTATTTAATTTACAAACATCCCCCATCAATTTTACTTCGTGGCAAAACCCCTTAAAATCATACCTTTCGCCCTGCCCAATCTTTGCCTAACCTCAACCGCAGGTGTTTCAAATACAGTAAATCAACATAACGAGCATTAAAGGGCACTGGGGAATATTATATCGCAAATGGATCAGCAATATGGTTGATATTTTATTCATAATCTTATTTTCATGCAGCCTGGTCAATTTTCTTTGAAAGTTCCCCATACCACCTGCAAAAATGTATTCAGACCCGACAAATTTTTTTTGACCTTGGAACAACCTAAAATTATCAGGGCCCCAAAAACA
>JAODAL010035564.1:0-42811 GCA_025379985.1 Phyllomedusa bahiana | reverse complement strand
TGTAGGGGGTTAAAAGGGGTTTTATTTGCAGCTCTGAGTGCCCTTCTTGCCCCAGTAGCTATATCTTGCTCCCCTCTATACAGTGTGGAGGGCAAGGGCACCACTTGAAAAAAATCGTTCCCCCCAAAAAAGAACCCCCTAAATCTCGGGGCGTTGCGCCAGGTTTTGGGCAGTTAAAGTGATCCCCAAGGCTTTCTGTTTACAGTTATGGTCCCGGGACAGCCCCCGCTCCTCAAAGGTCTTTGGTACACGGGGAACCCAACCTCACCCCCAAAGATGGCTAAACGCCCCCCGCCCCCAACGGGGGACGAGCAGCTCCACCTCGGGGAACCTCTGTTCCCCGCCGCGCCGACTCCTCCCCCCTCCCACCTGTTTGGGGTCGATGCAGGAAAAAGGGGGTCCTCCAACTGTAGGAGCAATCACCTCCGACCTCCGGCCCCTCACCCCATCCCCCTTTCCCCAAAATCTCTTTTCACCGGGCCCACCGCTCTTTTCCGGGCCCCTTTTCCCCCCGTCGGGTTTGCGCATTTTCGGGAAATCCTTTGCGCCCCACCTTCGGCCCTTCAAACCAAGCCCGTGACCCAGCCGTTCAGCTTACCCAAAGGGTTTCCCCCCCCGGTCTCCCGTTTCCCCCCCGGCTCACCACTTTACCACCCCAAATTGGGGACTCTCCCCCCCGCCCCCCTTTTTGGGTAAACCCACCGCCTCGCCCCCTAAACCCGGGAAACAGCCCCCAGGATTCCCCCCCCCCCTCCGCGCGTCGGGTCTCAGTCCCTTTCCGGGCTAAACCGCGCGCCCCCTTTCCCTTGCCCGGGGCTTTTCCCCCTGAAAGGGAGGTAATTTAATTTTCCCCCCGGGTTTTTGGGTGCCGCCGTGGGTTTTTTCCAGTCCCCATCGGGCCCGGTTCGCCGAAAAAACTCTGGGCCCTTTCTCCCCAACGGCCCTCGGATTTGGGGGGGAAAATTTGCCCCTGACCTCCCGGGGGGAATTCTTCCCTCCCCCCCGGGCTATTTTTCCCGTTTTCACTGGGGGGTAAAAATGGGGGATAAAGGGAACCAAAAGCACAATTTTTTAAGGGCCAGAAGAAGCCCCCTAAAATGCGGCTACTCTGGGTAGCTCCGCCCCCGGAACCCCTTTTGTTTGCTTTTTATTTTTATTATTACTAAAGAACCCATTAACTTAATTTTAGACAATTAATTCCCTTTTTACCCTTGTGTAGATATATAATAGGAAATTTGGGTTTAAATTTTGATTGTTTTTTTTTAAAACCCCCCCCCGACATAGGGCGTATGGAAACCCCTACGGGAAGTGCCCTTTTCCCCCGAAAATTTGGAACGTACCAAAAACGCCCTGGCGACGCGGGGGCCCCTTGGGGGCGACCCCACGCACGATCGCAAAAAATGGGACCAGGGTAAAAAACCGCGGCCCATGCCAAATCCCCCCCGGGGCCGGAGTGGGCTCCGGGCCCGGGGGGAATTACCCCTTTCTTCATTACCGCAGCCTGTCATGGCTGCGATAAAAAACCCGGGCAGGCGGGAGGGGGAGCCCCCTCCTGCCTGCTCCCGTTGGCTCCCGGGCCACTGAAGGGCGGCAACCGATCCCCTGTCTGATGATCCGGGGAAGTAAAACGGCACTTGGGGGTTTCATCATGACGTACCAATCCCTTTCAATGCATTGGGGTTTTTTGACACCCTTTGGGCGGGGCAACCAGAACACAGAAATTGATACCAGTGCACGGGCTGCTTTCCCTAACACCCAATTTCTGATGTTTGGCGTTAGAAGAAAAATTTGAAAAAAAGGGAAAAAAGTAAAAAAAAATTTCAAAAGGGGAAAAAAAAAAAAATACAAACAAAAAAAAATAAAATAAAAAAAACGTTACAACCCCTTTTTTCCCCCCCTTTACAAACCCCAAATTTCCCCCCAAAAAAAAAGATCAAAAATAAATAAATTCCCCAAATTTTTAAAGGAAATCGCCCGTGCGTAACGACCCAAACCCCAAAAAATCTGCAAGTTAATTAACCCTTTAAGGTTTTAAGCCATAAAAAAAAAAAACATCACAGAATTGCATTTTTGTACATCCTGCAGCAAAATAAAAAATTTTAATAAAAAACGATCAAAAAATCATAAAACCCCAAAGTTTTTAAACCCAAATTAAAAAAATTCCCTTCATCCCGCAAAAAAAAAGTCCAACAAAGTCTCTGAATAGGGAAAAAAAAAAAAGTTTTTGGCTCTCAGAAGACAGCGAAAGGGAAAAAAAAATTTTAAAAACAATAAAAACCTTAAATTTTTTTTAAAGTTCTTCCAAAAATTTAAAAAAAAAAATAAAAAAATAGGGATCGCCATAAATTTGTATCGACCCAGAGAGTAAAGCCCAACGGTCATGGGGTACTGCAAAAGTGAGCGCCCGTTTTAAAAAAAAATAAAAAACAAAACCCACTAGGTTTTTCAGTAATTTTTTTTCACCCTGCCTTC
Source organism: Phyllomedusa bahiana (assembly GCA_025379985.1). Lineage (NCBI taxonomy): Eukaryota > Metazoa > Chordata > Amphibia > Anura > Hylidae > Phyllomedusa > Phyllomedusa bahiana. Next base: position 40,339 of record JAODAL010035564.1, on the reverse strand, counting down.
CAAAAAAACGGGTTTTAAAAAATGTTTACAAATTTTTTGGGCCCCCCAAAAATTATACCAATAAAACGTCCAAATCTTCCCGCAAAAAAAAAAGCCCCCCCCACCCCTCCGTTTCAAAAGAAAAATTTAAAAAAAAATTTTCACCCGCAAAGAATTGGGGATTGCCAAAAAAAGTGTTTTTCCTTTTTTAAAAAGTGTTTATATTGTGTAAAAAAACAGTAAAAAAATAAAAAAATATACAAATTGGGATAAAAGCTTTTAATTTGTTTTTCGACCCCGGGTGATTAATACTAAAACATGTCAGTTATACAAACGGTGCCCGCTTTTTTAAAAAAAAAAAAAACACTACCAGGAAGCTGTTTTTGGTTTTAAAAATGGGCCCCCAAAAAAAAACCTTTTAAAAAAAAAGTGATCAAAGCGGGATAACCCCCCCTAATGGTACTAATAAAAACCTCAATCATCCCCACAAAAAAAAAGCCCAAAATTTATCTCCGTATACAAAAAAATGAAAACTTAAAGGCAATCAGAACAAAAAAAACATAAAAAAACCCAAAAATTTTTTTTTTAAAAACCAATTTCTATTGTGTAAAATAAAAAAAAAAAAAAACTTTTATAAAATCTAAATAAATTTCAATTTTTCCGACCCCCCCTATTTAAAAAAATCCTGCATTTTTCACTGCACCGAAAAGCTGTAAAATTGAAAACTCAAAAAAAAATTTGGGGGAATTGCGTTTTCCCCCCCATTTTCATAGCCCAATCAAAAAAAAACAACTTTGGGAACCAAACCTGTGGGGAAACCCCAAAAGAAAAAAACACCCCTAGAAATTTTTTTTGAGGCGTGCCCGAATCCAAAATAGGTTTACTTTTTGGAAAGGGTTTTCACCTTTCTGGTACTTTGGGGGCTTTTTTATATTTCGGCATTTGGCCCCCCCAAAATCAGCCTTTTCCCAAAAGGGCCAAAAATGCGCACCCCCCCTTATACCACCCCGCCCCTTGGGGCCCAAACAGCAGATTAAACACCCACATGTAGGGGATTGCCCAACTTGGAAAAATTTTGTAACAAGGTTTTGGGGGCTTTTTTTTACCAGGGTTCCTTTAAAAATTTAAACATTTTTACTAAAAATTGCAGAATTTAATTTGAAAAAAAAAAATTGTTTTACATTTTCCCCAGCTAAAAGCTAAAAAATTTTTTGTTACCCCTGTGGGGGCGATTGCTCCCCAAAAACCCCCTTGGGGTAAAAAATTCCCCCTTAAAGGGGGTTTTTTTCCAAAAAAGGGGGTATTTTTAGGGGCTTTTTAAATTTTTTTTTAGCAAACCCTTAAAGGGGGGTCCCCCAAACCCGAAAATTTGGGCCCCCTAAAATTTAAAAAGTAATGAAAATGAGACAACCCCCAAAAATCCAAATGCTCCCCATTTTTTTAGGGTTTTTGGGTTGAAAAACCCCCAAAAAATGCACTAAAAGGGGCCGGGATATTGGGGGGTAATTTTCTGAAAACGGGGGAAAAATTTGGGGAATCAATAAAAAGTTTGCCCTTTCCCTGATCACATTTAACCCGTAAAACCTTTGGAAAAAATGTATAAAAAAAATTTTTAAAAACCCAAAAAAAAAATAAAATTTTTAAATTTCACTTCCACTTTTTCTTTAAAAAATTCCCCGGAAACACCTAATGGTTTTAAAAAACTTCCTAAAAACGTTTTTAATACTTTTTTAAGGGGGGTATTTCTTAGAAAAAAAGGGATTTAAAGGGGGGATCTAACTACAGGGCCCAAACAAAAAACAGTTAAACTGGGCTGGTTCTCCCAAAAAAAGTAAATTTCAAAAATTTTTTTGAAAATTTTAAAATTACTACCCAAATTTCTAAGCCCCCCCCAAAGTTTGTAAAAAAAAAAAAAGACATTTAAAAAATTAAAGCCCAAAATACAGCAAGGGTAGATGCCAGTTAAAAACTATTTTGAGTGGGAAAAACTATCTTTCTTACATTCAGAAATTTTTTTTAATTTAAAATTTTTTTAAAATTTTCCCAAAATTTTTTACATTTTTTGAAAATTTTTTTTAAAAAAAAATAAACAAACATTTTTTGGACCAAAATTTCTTAAATAAACTTAAAGCCAAAAAGTGGGCAAAAGAAAACAAACCCCTGATCACATTTGGGAAAAATTAAAAATTCAAAAAGTTATTCCCCATAAAGTGGACACATTACAGATTTTTTAAAAATAGGGGTACTGTCAAAAAGAGGCCAAAAAATGGCTCCGGGGGGTAAAAGGGTTTAAAAAAGTTTGATTAAAATTTTTTTTTTGCTGGTTTGATAATCCCTTTTCCCCCAATTAGCACACCCCAAAATTTTTTATTGCTAGTGCTTTCTACAAAGGGGCTATATCACAAATTAGGGATCCCCGACGTAGGTCCCCGGGATCTTGTAGCACCATGGGGCTCCTGGGGCTTCCCCAAAATTTAGGTTTACTACTTTTCTGCGCTAGAAAAACGGGGAGTTTGAGCGGGCCCCCTTGGCCGGGGGGTTCGGGATTATCCCCGTATTTTGGTGCTCTGTGCTCTTTCCTTCTTTTTCTCTTACCAGCAATTTGTGAGTCTAAATTTCACACCGGGGGATTTCTGGACCCCCAGAATCTTTTGTTTTTTTTAAAAAAAAAAAGGATTAAGGGTTTCGCAATTTTTCCAAAACAACTCTAACACCCCCACTACGAAAGAATTTAAAAGGAAAACCCAAAATTTTTAAAAAAGGGGCCTATATTGATTTTACCGTGATAATAAAAACACTTAACAATATAGGCGAGAACAACCCCACGTGTTTGGGAAAATTAAAGGTTTTGGGTTTTCAAATAAAAACAGTTTCACATTATGTGCAACAAAGTTCAAAATTTTCTAACAATTTCCCCCCTTAAAGGAAAAAAAACAAACCCTTCCCCGTGTAAATTTTTCTCATGTTTTAACCCAAAAACCTTTCCCATGTAAAAGATTTCCCACATTCTGAACATGAAAAAGGCTTCTCTCCTGTGTGAGTTCTCTTATGTTGAACAAGATTTCGTTTATATGTAAACCCTTTCCCACATTCTGAACATGAAAAAGGCTTCTCTCCTGTGTGAATTATCTTATGTTGAAAAAGATTTCCTTTGTCTGTAAAAGATTTCCCACATTCTGAACATGAAAAAGGCTTCTCCTCTGTGTGAATTCTCTTGTGTGTAACAAGGTCAGGTTTAAGTTTAAAAGATTTCAAACATTCTGAACATGAAAAAGGCTTCTCTCCTGTGTGAATTATCTTGTGTGTAACAAGGTCAGGTTTAAGTTTAAAAGATTTCCCACATTCAGAACATAAAAAAGGCTTCTCTCCTGTGTGAGTTAGCTTATGTGTAACCAGACTTGATTTATGTGTAAACGCTTTTCCACATTCTGAACATGAAAAAGGCTTCTCTCCTGTGTGAATCCTCTCATGTCTTTCCAGATTTGATTTCTTTGTAAAAGATTTCCCACATTCTGGACATGAATATAGCTTCTCTCCTGTGTGAATTCTTCTATGAGCAACAAGGCTTGAGCGTCTTGTAAACACTTTACCACATTGATCACAATTTAACCTTTTCCCCTCTTTTTGGCCTGTACTCATGGTAATTATTTGTGGCTCAGGAGAAGGTTCCTCATCATTGGGGGGAGTATTCGATAGGTCTGTACTGTGTCGTCCTGGATCAACATTCAGGGTACTGTGGTTTTCTCCTGAGGAGTGCTGCGTGATATCTTCTTCTCCTTTATAATATAGTGAGGACATGCAGTTTCCTTCAGAGATCTTACGGAATTTTTCTCTTAAAATTAAAAATGTTTCTATGATTTTTTTTTTTCAAAAAACAAAAAGAAACATTTTAAACATTCCTTTTAGGTGGGATAATGAATGCAGGTTTTATGAAAGGGGTCATCTCACTACAGCGGTTGCTGCTTTTTATTTTAAAAAAAACTCGCAAAAACAAGTCACTTTGTAAATTGTCCATTAACATGCCCCACCTATTCGAATTCCCTCTTGTAGGGTCTGCATCACTCCTCGGGTCATAAGCTACAGACCTTTTGATCCCCAAAAAGGGGCGCCAGCACGGTTGCGATAGCTACAGACCTGGCTTCTACTGCACCTAGTAAACCATAAACACCCCCCTGAATTTCAAAATGAAACCAAAAAACAGAGTGAGCTGAGATGAAACCTGTATGAGACAACCCCTTAAGAATTTTTTGCAAAGTTCAGAGATGGGTCCACAGGACCACTTTTTTTTGACCACTTCAAATTTCCCGGGCATGACTCATGCAGGAATTCCCGGGGCGCGGCTGCTAGGTATTTTGGTGAAGGCGTCGCAACAAATCCCCTTTTTTTTTGTTATGACAAAAAAGGGGGATTAAAGTGTTGCAAACAAAAGGTTGATTTTCGCTTTCCTATTTTATGCTGTTGGGGGCGCAGTGTGGGAAAAGGGATCGTGATGGTAAAAAAATGTGGAAACAAAGGGGGCTCCATCAACATTGATGTCAGAGGGAAAAATCAGCTAGGAAGGTGCATAGGGAAAGGACATACTACATGGAAGCAGCTCACCCCCAAAAAAAACCATGGAGTGACCAAAGTGAGTATACCACAACAGCAAAAAAGTCCTAATTATTGGCCCCGGCAACGGATGTCACTACACCTCTGTTTAACCCTACTTTGTTTTGGGGCCCCTTTTGCAGACGGAGTCCCCCTACCCCCTCTGCTAACCCTACGTTAGGGGGCCCGGGAGCAAAACGAATGTCACTGCCCACGGGTTTAACCCCTACTGTGATGGGGCCCCAGATCAAAAAATGTCACTGCCCCATTTTCCAAAAACCCAACGTGTAGGGGGCCCCCGGACAGACGAATGTCACTTTTACCTCAAAATAACCCTCCTCTTGCTGGGCCCTGGGACCTTTTAGACAAAAATTTGCACCTCGCTAGACCTAATGAAACTTGGAGCCCGGAGCAGCCCATCACAACAATTGGCAAATCCTACTTTTGAAATGGGGACCCAGATCAGACAATGTCACTGACGTCTGCTGCCCCTATTTGTGAAAGGGGCCCCCCGACCAGACGGGTGCCTTTTCACATCATTTTTTTTATGACAATCCATCATGGCTATCCCAAGATCATCGAGAGACAAAGTGCACATCTCCAGCTGATCTCATGGATGGGACGATGAGGTCGGACGGCCTAAGGGTTTCAGCCCACCAGGTCCCCAAATTTTTTATAGAGCAACTCTAGGATGTGGTGGAAAAAACAGAGCGGGGTTTTTTCCATCAAATCTGTAACAAAGGTTTCCGGGACCTTTTTGAAATCCAATTCACAAAGAATTCAGGCTTTCGGGGAAAAGGGGGCCCAAAAGAAGGGGCCCCCGAGAGCAGTTTCCAACTCCACCCCAGAAACACTGCAATAATGTCCAAAATAAAAGAAGGGAATCACTTCCTCCCCAGCTTCTTTTTTTAACCCCTTCAAAAAATTTCTGGCCTTAAGGTTTTAAATGGTTTTTATTTTTTTGCCTCCAAAAACCTCTAAAAAGGGAAAACCCCGACTGGGGGGGCTAAAGTGGTTTCTACTTGGGTTTTCCCCCCAGATCCTGGCGTCATTTTGCAGATGTTCATCCCCGCAGATGAACCCCAAAACCTGATCCTAAGCCTCAGAAGGGCAACCCAAAAGGAACGTCTTGGAGAAAAATTCCACCCTTCCTCAGACCCCGCCCCAGAAACAACCATGGTCCTAAAGAAACCTCTAAATTTCATTACTACTCACCTGTGGTCACATTTTCGGGATCTCCCTCCTTCACGTCACTCTTCCCCGGGCTAAATCGCTCCTCTTTTCCTCTTTTTTCAGCCTCCACTTTAAAACAGTCAGCCCCCACCCGATGTGACATTTTGAACAATTAATTACAGCAGAGAGATCAACATAAGAGACCCAAATATCTATGAGCCCATCTGTGACTGCAGGGGGTCCACACCCCCCTATTTCAGATTGTGTGTAGGACTCCTCTACCTGAGGTTTTTTCCGGGACGTCCACTCTTCTGCTTTCCCTCCTCAACCCTTTAAAATCAATCAGATTTTCCAGCTAAAAGAAAAAAACCATTTAAATAAGTGCAGGGTTTTTTCCATTTTTTGGTCATATTTAAGAGACCCTTTACTCCCTCTAAAATATGAAACCCCTGGGACATTTCCCCCTGGACAGTCCTGGGAAAAAAGAGGACAGGGGAACATCTCTCTGCTGGAAATTTTTCCTACTGGAGCCATCTGTAGGGGAAAATACATTATAGATACATACCACAGTATATCTTTTATATATGAGAGGGGAGAAAAGCTGATGTCACTCCCGCCCGTTTTTTTATCTCCCCACCTTTTTGATGTCCCGGGGGCCCCGGGGATCCTCCATCAAGACCTCCTGGTACAGATCCCTGGGGTCCTTTTATGTACTCCCACTCCTCCATGGAAATAACAGCCCACATCCGACACCTTAAAAGGAACCGCAACACAAGGATCCATCCCTCCCCTGTGGGTTTTGTTTTAAAAATTTCCCCCATTTTCCCCCCACCTCCATCATCCAGACCCTCATCCCCTGTGTTATGTAAAATTTCCCCAAACATTCCCCCACCCCCCTCCCCAACATACCGACCCATCATCCCATTTGTTTTTGATAATTTCCCATCATTTCCCCTCACCCCCTCTCACCAGACCCATCAAAACCCCTTTTTTAAAGTAAATTGTCCCGCATTCCCCTCACTTTTCCCCGTCCCAGCTCAGGATCCCGGTGGTCAGGGCCCAGGATCTCGTACAGTGAAAGAGGTGGAGGCTCGGGGCCCGGAGCTGCCCGTCCTCCTTACACACGGGGGGGCCCCACACTCAATAGACACTTCTTCCCCAAAGCAAAATCCTGTTTATGGGGGAACACTGACATACATAATTCTAAAAACCCCCTAACCTTTCCCCATCATTTACCTGTTACTGAAAGAGAAGAGCGAGTCATTGAGACTCCCCCTTCCATTCCCAATAAAGATCTCCAGGGTGGGTTAAACCCTGGGGGGCCCTATCCCGCCTTGTCCATCCTTAGAGGGTCATTGAAAAAAGGGGCCATTTTTTTTAGCTTTAAATCCGGGCCTAAAACCCTGAAAAAGACGAGGAGTTTAAATAGTAAGTTTCACACTCTAATGCACCTCTTTCTGTTTTTATATATCCCCTACACTTGTGGATACCCCGTCCCGGGACAGAGACTGAAACAGAAAAAGAAGCCATTTAATAAAAAAAGAACAACAACTGCATATAAAACTTTAACACACACTACTCACAAAATTGAGTACACCCCTAAATTTTTTTGTAAATATTGTGTTATATCTTTTCGGGGACAACACTGAAGATCTGAACTGATACAATTAAAAGTAGTCATGTAAGATAGTATAACAGTCCCGAGAAGGAGGGGATCATGCTCTGTTTCGGGATTTACAGTACAGTTGGCATTCATTTTCCCCTTAAAGGGGTTGTCTCACTACAAGGTTTTTGTTTTTAGTTAAAGATTTAAAAAAATGTACTTTCCAAAAATTTATCTATTAACAGTTTCTTACTTAATCCAAGATATCCCCTCTTTTGTGGATTGCATTAGCTCCTCAGGTCACTATAGCTACAGACCTGTTTGATCTCTCCTGATAGACTGTCAGCGCTGGTCGCTATAGCTACAGACCTGGTGTCTGAAGCTCATCACTGCAGGCCAGTAGAAGCCAGCAAACACGCCCCTGAATTCAAAAATGAAACCGAGAAAACAGGACTGAGGGTAGATGAATTGATGTAGTGAGACAACCCCTTTAATGAACTGTAGCTCCCCACAGCCAGCAGCACTCATGCAGCCCCAAACCATAACACTCCCACCAGCATGCTTGACTGTAGGCAGAAACAATGGTCTTTGTTGTACTTACCTGGTTGCTGTCACACACGGCTGATACCATCTGAACCAAATAAGTTTCTATTGGTCTCATCAGATCACAGGACGTGGTTCCAGTAATCCATGTCCTTAGTCTGCTTGTCTTCAGCAAACGGTTTGCAGGCTTTCTTGTGCATCATCTTTAGAAGAGGCTTCGTTCTGGGATGACAGTCATGAAGACCAATTTGATGCAGTGTGCGGCATATGGTCTGAGCACTGACAGGCTGACCCCCAGCCCTGTAACTTCTGCAGCAATGCTGGCAGCACTCATCACTGGATAGGACGCTGAGCATTTGCACTCAACTTCTTTGGTTGACCATGTCCTGTTAAACCGCTGTATGGTCTTGCCCAGCACTCTGCAGCTCAGTGTCAGGGTGTTGGCATCTTCTTATAGCCTCGGCATCTTTATGCAGAGCAACAATTCTTTTTCTCAGATCCTCAGGCAGTTCTTTGCCAAGAGAAGCCATGTTGAACTTCCAGTGACCAGTATGAGAGAGCATGAGAGCGAAAACACCAAATGTAACACACCTGCTCCCCAATCACACTTGAGACCGTGCAACACTAATGAGTCACATGACTCTGGGGAGGGAAAATGGCAAATTGGGAACATTTGCTCATTTACACTTAAGGATCTACTCACTTTTTTGCCAGTGGTTTTGACACTGATGGCTGTGCTGAATTAGTTTGAGTTCACAACAAATTTTCCCTGTGATACAAGCCATGCACCGACTACTTTACATTGTGTCAGTTCCTCAGTGTTGTCCCATGAAAAGATAGAATACAATATTTACAAACATGTCAAGGGTGTACTATATAGACACATACACACATATATATATAATATATATATATAATTATAATATATATATATATATATATATATATATATCTGCTTTACTGCTGAGTGGAGGGCACAGTAGAGTGAGTATGGAGGAGCTGGCTAAACACACACCTCCTTCCTTATAAACTTATTGGATCTGATACTGACAAAGAACTATTCAGAATATTATTTTGATGGGGTCTCCGGCAGCTCCGAGTTACACAAATATGTTCTGCATTTGGAGCACGGTCGTTGTCCAGTTGTCCACTTTCTGGGCACATAATTACACGGCTCAGATATGGAGACCATGTGTTTCTTTTATGGGGGCTCTGGAGAGGAACTAGACCAATCTGTACAATATCTGATCAGTAGACACAGATTGATAAAATGTCGAAGAGTCTGTACTGTCCAACAGGGGCGGAACTATCGAGGGATCAGCCATAACAACTGCTATGGGGCCTGGCTCCCCCTGCCTCAGAACGTCCAGTTCTTCTGGCCCGAGCTTTCAGAAGCAGGACCGCCCAGCCTTAGCTAATCCGCCTGTTAGTCCTAAGCCCTACCAGACGTACGCCCTAACTGATCACGTGCGCGGTGCAATGATGTCATTTCATCACACCACCCACGCAGGGCTCAGAAGCTGGCTGGGCCCTATTCATGTCGGGGAATTGTGGAGACAGGTACGTTTTTTTTCTTTAATACTAAGGTATACTACCCTAAGTCTGCCTACCTATATGGGGCCCCCTAAAACCTACCCCTAAGCCTGCCTACCTATATGGGCTCCACTATAACTTACCATAAACCTGTCTACCTATATGGAGCCCCCTATAACCTACTTTATGCCCGCCTGTGTATGTGGGGGCTCCTATAGCCTATATACCTACCTATGTGGGCCCAACTTTAGAACTTCTTAACTGCCTATGTGGTCCTCACCTATAGCCTATCTACCTATTTGGGCTCCTATAGCCTACCTGCCTAGGGCACACTTCCAGCTTGCCTGGTGCCCACCTACTGCCTACCTAGCTAACTGGGGCCTACCTACTTAAGTGGGGCATAACTACTGCCAATCTACTTACCTAAATGTAGCCTACCTACCTAACTGGGACCTATCTACCAAATGGGGGCCTGAGTACGGCCCTACCTATTTACCGGGGACCTCCCCAACCCTTTAAATACCAAATCTAATGGAGGTCCTCCTACCTGTCAATATGTTTTCTGTGGGGTACGGGTTTAGGGCCCGGGAAGCAAAATTTTCCCCGGGGGGTTTAGTCTTCTGTTCCTTCCACACCAAAAGGGGGGACTCTAAGCTATGGCCTATAAGGGCTACCCAAAAACCCCCTGGGAATTTTTAACAGAGGTGGGGGGGGGGGGGGGGGGTGAGGGAGGAAACTGAAAAGTGAGGATTCAAAGATTTTTGTGCCAAAAATCTGCCAGGTTGAGGGGTTGGCCAGGAGATGTCATTAGGGGTTGGGTCGGGGCCAGTTTGCGAAAAAAAAGGGTTTTAATCAACGACTCACCCAGAGAAATGTCACCTTTTAAAGTCACAATATGTAAACCCCATTAAAATCACTTTTTATTTTCGCAAAGTGTTTTTAACTGGAAACTACCACTATAGGGCACTTTAGGGGAGGTAATAACAGTCTACGGGCCCCTTGTGTCCACTGGGGGGGGGCCCCAAACTATAGGGGGAAATTTGTTATGGGGAAATTTTTGGGTTTTTGGGGTTTTCTGATTTTTTAAATTCAGTAATAGTTTTTGGGGTTTATTATTTATCACTTTTTATGGGGGGAATTTGGGGTCGTGTTCTGGCGATATAATTAGGCCCCTTTATGAATTTTAGCCTTTTTGGTAATGGGGTAAGTGGGTTTTTTTTTGGTAGAAAAGTATGATATGATATTTTGTGGTAAGGAAAATTTTCTCAATAAAATTACCCCCCGGGTAAAATTTTCCATGGTCGGGAAGGGGAAACCTGGGGTGTCCAATTTTTTGGATGGGGGAATTTAAAAGGGGGGAACGTTGTTATGTCCCACCCTTGTTTCTGGGAAACAGAAAAAACCAGTTTGGCTCCTTAGGAAATCTTGAGAAAAACGCCCCATTATTTCATATTTTTTTAAAAAGGAAAGGGAAAAAACATAGGGTAAAACAACAAGACAATTTAAAAAGAAATATTTGCCATTGTTAGGTCAAAGGTGTCCCTAACTGGTTTGGGATATTTATATCCTTTCCCAAATAGTCGGGTTGTTTATTCCAATGGCACACTATTTAAAATAAAATACCCCCCTCCCCTTTAGTTTCAAAAACCCGCCCCCAAAAGGGGACATCCCAATTTTTATCATTGTGGGGGGGGGTAGGAAAACCCAAAAAACCCAATTTTAAAATATATAAAAAAAAACCCCTTTTACAAGACCATAAAAAAAAAACAAATTTAAAATGGAAACATGAATGTTTTAAAAAAAATTAGGGTAATATCATGGTTTTTTTAACCCCCTGGGGCATAGGGGTAGCAAAATTTCAAAAAATCCAAGGGGTTTCCCCCTTGTAAGTAATTTTTTATGATGATCCCCCCCTTTCTCATGAAAACGTGCCTTTTCTTTTATTCCACAAAAAAAAAAGGGAATGCCAAATTCCCGCTTCCCATTTCCTGAAAAATTTTTTTTAAGAACCGGGGGAGCGCCTAAAACAATCACTTCTGAAAGAATCAGAGAAAAATGTCTACTGTTTTCTAATTTTGATGGGCCTGCTGTGCACCCCCAACCCATATTGTTTTGTATTGATCAGTTTCCAAAAAAATTTTTGAAATTTTTGTAGGGGCCTTGTCAGGTTTTTTTTTGTGTGTTTTATATATAAAAATTTTTAAAATATATATTAAATATAAATATTTTAATATATATATTTTAAAAATTTTAATATATATAGAAAAAAATATATAAAAATTTTTTTTGTGTTATCCTACCACCACCCCCAAATGATGTAATGGTTTTGCCCCATTTTGGGTCGTTTTAAATCAAAGGGTGAGGTGGATATTTTATTTTAAAAATTTTGTTTTTCCATTGGAAAAAGCACCCTGGGAACTAATGGAATAAGGATTTTTGAAAAAACCCCCAAAAACGCTTAGTTAGGGACACCTAACCTAACAAATGGCATTTTATTTTTTTTTAAATTTGTCTTGTGTTTACCATTGTTTTGGATTTTAAACCCTTTTTTAAAAGAATATGAAAAAAATTTACTTTTTTAACTTAAGATTTCTCTAGAAAGCCACTGGTTCTTCTTTTTCTTGGTTGTTTTTGGGGTTTTGGGGTTTCAAACTTTTGACCGTGCTGCTGTTGAACTCAGGGAAGATGGTGAGCTGATTTTCCCCTGTGTTCAAAAACCCAAAACGGACCCAGAAAAACATCCCGCCCAAAAAAGCCTTCACCCCGCCCCCCCCAAACGTTTATAAGGAATGAGAAAACATGGGCAAAACCCGTGGGTGGTTATGGAAATAGGAAGAAAAGTTTATTTTTTGGCAGCTGAAAAGCAAGGAGGGGTTTATGGTTGGAGATTACATGAGGGGAGGAAAAAGGGGATTAGGGTTGAGATTTTATGGGGAGGGGTTTAAGGGATGGATTTTACATGGGGGAGGTATCAGGAGATTAGGGTTTAAGATGTATGGGGGGGGGTTTAAAGGGATGGAGATTACATGGGGGGAGGTATCGGGAAATTAGGGTAAGTTTTGGGGGGGGGGGGCAGGTAATTGGAGGGAATTACACGAGGGGGGTTCAGGAGATTGGGTAAGATGTATGGGGGGAAAAGGTTTGGATGGAAAAATTACATGAGGGAGGGTTTTTCAGGAGATTAGGGAAGGAGATGTATGGGGGGGAGGTTATGGATGGAGATTACATGAGGGGAGGTATCAGGAGATTAGGGTCGAGATGTATGGGGGGGAGGTTATGGATGGAGATTACATGAGGGAGGGAGCAGGAGATTAGGGTAGAGATGTATGGGGGGGTTATGGATGGCGATTACATGAGGGGAGTATCAGGAGATTAGGGTAAGTAATTGTAGGGGGGGACAGGTTATGGATGGAGATTATATGTAGGCGAGGGAGCATGGAGATTAGGTAGAGATGCATGGGGGGTTGGTTATGGATGGAGATTACATGAGGGGAGTAATCAGGAGATTAGGGTAGAGATGATTGGGGGGAGTTATGGATGAGATACAAGGAAGTATCAGAGATTAAATCGTAGAGATGTACGGGCCAGGTTATGGATGGAGATTACTGAGGGAGGAGCAGGAGATTAGTGTAGAGTATGTATTGGGGGACAGGTTTATGGATGGAGATTACATGAGGGAGGTATCAGATAATTATGGTAGAGATGTATGGGGGGGCAGTGTTATGGCATGGAGATTACATGAGTGGGAGGCATCAGAGATTAGGGTAAGATTATGGGGACAGTTAACGGATGGAGATTACATAGGGGAGTATCAGAGGATTAGGGTAGAGATGTATGGGGGGTGACAGGTTATGGATGGAGATTACATGAGGGAGGTATCAGAGATAAGGCTAGAGATGTATGGGGGCGCAGGTTATGGATGGAGATTATATGAGGGGAGGTATCATAGATTAGGGTAGAGTGTATGGGGGGGAGTTTATTGATGGTATTACATGAGGAGTATCAGGAGATTAGGTAGAGAAGTATGGGGGGAGGTTATTGATGGCGATGACATGAGGGAGGTATCAGGAGATAGGGTAGAGATGTATGGGATCAGTTAAGATGGAGATTACAAGAGGGAGGTACTCAGGAATTAGGGTAGAGATGTATAGGGGTACAGGTTATGGATGGAGATTACATGAGGGGGGTACAGGAGATTAGGGTAATGATGTATGGAGGGACAGGTTATGGAGGAGATACATGAGGGAGGTATCAGGAGATTAGGATAGAGAGGTATGGTGGGCAGTTAAAGGATTAAAAAGATGAAATTACATTTGGGGAGGTATCAGAAGATTAGGGTAGAGATGTATGGGGGGCGGTTATGGAGGGAGATTACATGAGGGAGGTATCAGGAGATTAGGTAGAGATGTAAGTGGGGGGACGGTTATGGATGGAGATAACTTGAGGGGAGAGGTATCAGGAGATGCAGTTGTTATACCCTGGGAAGGTCTGTGTAGCTTTTTGGTTCCAGGTTTTGGATTTAATTCATTCTTCTTGTACTTAGATACGACCGAGGTCACGATGTGATCAGTGCAGGGACTTTTAGGCCTCGTTCACACGGCTTATTTGGGGACAGATTGGCGCTGTACTCCGCGCCGGAATTTGCGCTTCATAACGGCGCAATCTGTCCTTTTGGGTCATTACGGTAATCCACAGCTCTCATAGAGAACAGTTTGACAACCGACGCTCCTCCCCGCTCGCGAATCCGCCGCGGGGGAGAAAGTGGACAACACATTATCCCAGAGCGCAATACCGCGCCATGGATAATGCAAGTCTATGTGGGGGGCCGTGAGCGGCGCCCCCGCCGCGCTCTGGCCCGCCCCCATCCCGCCCCCTTATTCACGCCGATTTGTGTAGCTCAAACGGCTCACAAATCCTCGGGATAAGCCATATGAAAACGGCCTTATACTGAATTGTTCCTCTGGCTGCACGACGATAGCGCTCCTGAACCCGCACCGCCCATGACGTGCGGCCGCGCCTCCCACAAGTATGACCTGTACAGCTCAGTCCTGGGGAGTCACAGCTTCTAACCAGGGAGGGGATGAGGTGGAACGCCTCTATACAGGACCTTATCCATGATGTCCACAGACATGTGATCAGAGAGTCAGGAATCTATTGGCCACTGCCTTATCAGAGTGACCATTGTGATGACACCACAGGTCCTTTACCCTCTGGTCTAAACCCTCCCTGTAGCGTAGAACAAGGTAAGACTCCGCAACATCATAAAATCTGTATTTATATAGCGCCAAACATATTCCGCAGCGCAGTACAATGTAGAGGAGACGAATACCAGGGAAAAGACAAACATAATACAGAGAAAGCTCTTACAGATTAACTACGAGGTGCGAGGCGCCCTGCCACCCAAGAGCTTACAGTCCTATTAAGGGTGTATGTGAGGGGAGAAGGGCTCCGGATACACAATGGTCCGACCATAGTAACATAAATCGGGGGATTATATAAAAGTGGTGAACTGCCCCCCCCAGACCGTACATCCAAATATACAAAAAGGACCCAGTGTTTAGGGCCCAAGTGCAGGAGGTGACAGATTGAGTGGTGACAACAGCTGGGGTTAATAATTGGATCTGGATAGGCCGGCCTAAGAAGATGCGATTCTCAGGCACTCTTAATAGCTTTAGGGGTTATGAGTGTCTGATCGTACGGGGCACTTTTCCAAGAACTGGAAGCCGCACGTGAAAAATCCTTGGATACGGGCATGGAGGTCAGATGACTTGAGGCATGTAGTCTAAGATCATCACAGAGCGGTAGGGGGTAGAGAATGATGGAGGAATAAGGGGGTGCAGTGCTGTGGAAGACTGGGTAGGGTGGTAACCAGTGATGAGGAGGAGATGTAGGAGTGCAGAGCTGTGGAGAGACTGGGTAGGGTGGCGTAACAGAGATGAGGGGGAGGAGATGTAGGAAGTGCAGTGCAGTGGAGAGACTTGGGTAGGGGTGGTAGACAGAGATGAAGAGGAGATTACGGGGTGTCATCGCTGTGGAGAGACTGGTAAGTGGTAAACAGACGATGAAAGGAGATATAGGTGGTGCAGCGCAGTGAGAGCTTTAAATAAGTGACAGTACAGTTTTATATTGTATCCTTTGCTGATTGCAACCAGTGCAGTGACTGACAGCAGTAGAGCATCAGTAATAAGCAGCGGAGAGAAAGACGAGCCTGTCCTGCTGCATTCAGACAGATCGGAGAGGGGAGAAGTTTTAGCAAGAGGGAGACTGCGATAAGCATGGTGAGTTACAGAATCAAGAGAGAAAGAATAAGAGCAACAGTAAGAGTCTGGGGGGTTTCCACTTTGAGAAAAGGACGGATTCTGGAGATGTTCTTCAGGTGCAGGCAGGGCCGCCATCAGAAATTTTGGGGCCCCATACAGCTGGAGCGTCTGGCCCCTCCCCACCCCCCCTCTGCAACCCAACCCCCTGCTCCTCCCTCTCCCCATCCCCGGCAGTCCCGACAGAGCCCCACCCATCCCCCGTCCCACAACCATGTTCACCCCAGAAACATAAAAAATTGTTTTTGGGGTCACAAGAAAAAAAAATGCATTGTTTTTTGATTTTAGTTCCGCTGGGTTGATACAAGGACCCAGTCAAATACCTCCACATAGTCCACCCATTAACATGTTTACTGGCAAACCAGTATACCCAGACCTATATTGGCCAAGCAACGATATATAAATTTCGAAATAATACCGCCACCTAATCACTGCCATATACTGACATAGTCCCACCATAATGTTATAGACTAAATCATAACCACGACCAATATCACAAAACAACAACAAATAACAAGCACCTATAATACCGCCACAATCATCACCACCTATATCTCCAACGCACTAACAATACTAATAATACCAACCATACGTTACTGATTATAAACCATCACACCAAAACCAATATTTCCCTCAAACTCGACCCTCGATTAGTGGTTATACCTGGTTACACATGTGAGCTTTGCAAAAAGTTTACTTACATTTAGGGCCGCACAGTTGACATCCTGTCTTGAGGAGTTGTTCACTTTCCATTTTCTTCTCTAAATTCTGGACCAACCTCCAAGATGACTTCCTCTGTCCACAGTCACTCAACCCTTTAGAATTTACAACACAAACACCTGAGACTCCCACTTTTTTTATCATGTTTCCTAACTGAGTGCCCCTCCCCCCATGTACAAACTCCCCATTTATAATGGCCCAAATAGTAATAATTACCCCCTGAGTAATTATGGGGCTCCCCCAGTCGTATGTAAGGTACAATGGGACCCTGGGTGTAGCTAGGCATCCGCCGGCAGTAGCTTAGGTAGCTTGGGGAGAACAAGTAGCTTCGCCCCCGGCGGTAGCTTAGGGATTCCATGTAGTACAATGGGGCCCCCTGTAGCTAGGCCTACCCCTGGTAGGTAGAAAAGGGCCCTCCTGTATGATTTTAAAGGGTGCCCCTTGTAGGTCAGAATAGTCCCCCCTGTAGATTAAGTGCCCCCCCAATTAAGCAGAATAGTCCCCCCTGTCAGATTAGGGCCTCCCTGTAGCAGAATAGACACCCCCGGTTGGCAAATAGCTCCCCCCCCCCCCATCCATTAGGTCCCTTTAGACAAATAGTTCCCCCCCGTCTTGGGGCCCCCTGTAGGCCAAATAATCCCCCCCCCTAGTCATTAGGGCCCCTGTAGGCATGGGGAGTACCCCCCCCCAGTCATTTGGTCTCCCTGTAGGCATAGTCATCCCCCCAGTAATTAGGCCCACCTTAGGCATGTTCCCCCCCCCCCGTCATTAGGGCCCCCTGTAGGCATAGTTTTCGTCCCCCCCCCCGTCATTAGGACTCCCTTGTAAGGCAAAGTGTCTGCCCACAGTCATTAGAGGCCCCCAGTAGGCATAAGTATCCCCCAGTCATTAATGGCCCCCTGTAGGCATAGGTCCACCCCCCAGTCCCATTAGTGCCCCCTGTACATAGTTATCCCCCCCCAGTCATTAGGGCCCCCTGTAAGCATAGATTCCCCCTCCAGGCATTAGGGTCCCCCTGTAGGCATAGTCCCCCTCCAATCATTAGGGCCCCCTGTAGGCATAGTCCCCCCCCCCCCCCCCGTCATTAGGGCCCCCTGGTTGCCTAGTTCCCCCGCCCATTAATTAAGGCCCCCCCTGAAGGAGCAATAGTTCCCCCCCCCCATCAATAGGCCCCCCTGTAGGTGTCAAGCATAGTTTCTCTCCCCCCCAGTATTATGGCCCCCATGTAGGCATAGTTCCTCCCCCCCCCCCCAGTCATTAGGGCCCCCGGGGGGCATATTTCTCCCCCTTTCATTGGGGCCCCTTTGTAGGCAATTTCCCCCCCTCTCCCAGTAATTGGGGCCCCCCCTGTAGCAAAATTACTTACCTGGGGGCCCCTTCCTCCGGCGTCTCCGTTTCCCCCCGGCCCCCAAACCCTGCTGCTTTGGGGTTTGGGGGGCCGAGAACGGGAACCCTTGGGGCGGGGGTGGCGCGAGGACGTCCCCTATGCCGCGCCGCCTGCAGAGCGATTTTCGTCGGGGAGCGCAAAAGCTTCCTGCCATGGTTCATCTTAATTGTTTTGGGGTGCGTCGCACAGACATGCTTTAAAATTTAAATTCCCTCTGTGAAGAAAGGGGGACGGACCCTGCTGGCGGCGGGGGGCCCCCATGGTTTCCCAAAAAGGGAAAAGGGGCCCGGCAGGAGTACCGGTTTTTTACTGCCCTATCGGGGCCCCCCAGGGGAAAGGGGGAAGGAGCAGGAAAGGGGATTAAATTATAGGGGGGGAAGGGGACAGATCTAATCTAGTAAAAACCCAAAGGGACAGGGGCCTGCTGCCTGGGGGTTTAAAGGTTTGTGCCACACACTGAGACGGGAAATGGCAAAAGGGGTTGGGGGGTAGGCGGTGGAAGGGCAAGAATTTTCGTTTTATTAAAGGTTTAGTTTGGGGATAGAAAGAGGACATGATTTTCAGATAGGGGCGGACGGGACAGTCACTGCTGTTTTGTATTAGGGAGGGTGATGTCTGGGAAGGGTTATAGTTAAGTTTCATCAAGGGGAAAGAGAGGGTATGGAAGCCAAATTGCTGATGGTTTGAAACCGGGGGCCCTGCAAAGAGTGAAAAGACCTAGAACTGACGCCGGAAAAAAACCCCAACATAAAGGAGGGGAGGAGAAAAAAGTTTTGAACCTAAAAATTTTAGACACTGGAGAGAGAGGTCAGAGGGGAAGGGAGGGAAAACCAAGAGAGAGGGGTTTTTTCCTGGGGGCCCCAATTGTTGCTGGCTGAGGGGGAAGAGGGGTGTTAATAGTGTCAAATGCGCAGAGAGATCCAGAAAAAAAGCAAAAAAGTAGTTTCCCTTGATTTATCAATGGGGGGAATCATTGGGACTTTAGTTGAACATTTTTATGTGGAGTATAAAGTGCGGAAAACCCAGATTACAGGGGGGTTTGAAAAAGGGAGTTAGCAGGGAAAAGCGGATTAGGTTAAGATTAGAGCAAGCATTCCGGATTTTTAGAGATAAAGGGGGTTAGAGATGGTGGTATTTGGGCCCAGGCGGGGAAGGGGTCCAGAGTGAGCCTTTTAGAAAAGGGGATTTTTGATGGTGTTTTTAAAAGGGGGAGGGAAAGTCCCGGGGGGAGGGGGGAGGGGTTGTTCCCTCATCATCTCCTGTCTGGTTTATGCAGTTCCCATCTATACTCTCCTCCCCTTAAACCCCAATCCTCCACCCTGGCGCCCCACCTTCTCCTTGTGCCCCTCTCCCAAATCCTTCCCACTGGAGACCCCTTCCCCCGGGGAATTCAGGGGGAGAGCAACGAAAACCGACTTAAAAGGGGTTTCCTAAATTACCTGCCCCCCCCCATCCTTCTCTGACAAATTCCGGATACCCCCCTCATGTAAGCCCCTTCCCAAAACCCTCCCCCCCATTATCTCTGCCCTAATCTCCTGATACCACCCCTCATTTTAATCTCCTTTCCAAAAAACTGTTCCCCTCTTTACACTCTACCTAATCCCTGATACCCCCTCATGAAACCCTCCATCCATAACCTCCCCCCATACATCTTTTCCCTAATCTCCGGGATCCCTCCCTCAGTAACCCCATCCAAAAACCCCCCCCCCATACATTTTCCCCTAATCTCCTGTTTCCCCCCCCCTCATGAAATCCCCCTCCAAAACCTCCCCCATACATCTCAAACCAATCTCTGATACCCCTCATTTTAATCCCCAAACCAAAAACCCCCCCCCACATCTCAAACCTAATCTCCTGATTTTTTTTTTTTGGGAAATCTCCTATCCATGACCTCCCCCCATATCTTGCCCAATTTTTGAAAATCCCCTCGGAAATTCCCCATCCAAAAACTGCCCCCCCTTTACATCTTCCCTAATCCCCTGTTACCCCCGCTCATGTGATCCCTCCAAAACCCTGTCCCCCATACTCTCTACCCAAAATCCCCCTGATACCTCCCTCATGAAAAAATCCACCCCAAACCCCCCCCTTTGCATCTGTACCCTAATCTCCTGATCCCTCCCCTCATGTAATCTCCTTCCAAAAACCTGCCCCCCAAAAATTAACCCTAATTTGATCCCTCCCCAAATGTAATCTCCGTTCTTTAACCCCCCCCCTTTACATTTGCCCTAATCCCCTGATACCTCCCCAGGCAATCTCTATCCAAAACCCTTGCCCCCCAATACTTTCTTTTACCCAAATCTCCTGTTCCCTTTCCCTCATGAAAATCCCCACCCATAACCTCCCCCCCATACTTTCTCTCCCCTAATACCCTGATACCCCCCCCCATGTAATCTCCAACCAAAACATCCCCCATACATTTTCCCCTAATCCCCTAAACCCCCCTTTATGTAATCCCCATCCAAAAACCCCCCCCCCCCCCCATACATCTCTCCCCAAATTCTCCTGATCCCTCCCTCATGAAAATTCTAAATCAAAACCCTCCCCCTCCCATCTCTCCCCAAATTTCCCCTTTAAAAACCTCCCTCTTTGTAATCCCCATCCTTTAAACCTGTTACCCTAATCTAAAATTCTGTCTCCCCAAATCTCCTGATACCCCCTCATGTAAAAACCCATCCTAACTTCCCCTCATACATCTCTACCCTAATCTCCTGTTTTCCCCCCCTCATTTTAATTTTCCATCCAAAAACCTTCCCCTCATACATCTCAAAACCCTTTAATTTTTCCTGTTACCCCCCCTATTTTAATCTCCATCCATTTCAGCAAAAATTTCCCGTGCCCTAAAAGGAAAAGTTGAATGAATGTTTTTTAAAATTTTTGAGTAAAAATTAAGTAAGTAAGACCTGGATTTTTCTGGTATTTAAAAAAGGGTCGGGAACCCTTGTTACAGCCCCAATTCTGATTGAATCATAAATTTTCTAACCTTTTTCCTTTTGGTTTTACAAACTGGGGGACCTCCTCCAATAGATAAACCGCACCCCTCATCCCTTTCCGGGAATTTTCCCCACCCTTGGTTATTTTTGTTAATAAGGTTGGAGTGAATCGTTTTTAATGTACATTTATGTTCCTGAGGTTTGTTCCTAATGATGTCGGGTGGGGGCTTCTCCTCCTCTTCATTATCTTCTGTCGGGGTACCCACTTATTTTTTTCCAATCCTGGGTTTTTGAAACCCCCGGTCATACATAACACATTCACCTTCTGTCTTCCCAAAAATTTCCCCCTATTGGACCGTTCAGACTCTTCGACCCTTTTATCAAACGGGGTTACTTTATCAGATATTATACCGACTTTGGGGTAGCTACAGGGGGCGCAAGGGTCGTGTGGCGACCCGGGCCCCCGAGCAGCGGGGGGCCCCAACAAGGCCCCCCTTTCCCCCACACTGTTTTTTCCCGCTGTATTTTTAATAAGACCCTGAGGGAGGTGTCCCAAAGGGGGGGAGGAAGAGGGGCGGCACTTTGGAGAGCAGATTGTTCTCCTTTTGCTCTGTCACTAAATTTCTTTACGCCCGGGGGGAGTTTTGAAGGGCGGGGGCACAGTGAGGAAGGAAAAGGGGAAGGGTCTCCAAGTCCGGGGCCCCAAAAGGAAGCAGCGGAAGTATGGCGCCCGGGGAGAGCGGGTCTTCAGTGGCCCCCTGGGGAGGAAACTGCCCCGGGTTTTTTCTTCCAACCCCTGAAACTGAACTGCTCCGAGGACGAAAAACCCGCCCAGCCACAAAAATATTTCCGCATCAGCAAAGGGGTTTTGCTGATTAAAGGGTCCCTGCTGCTTCCCTACAGAGGTTTCCCATCAGGAGAGTTTATGGGCCCTGCGCAAACATCACCCATGATCCCCCCTGGAGTTTTGAAGAAAGGGAAACAGAGAAAAGATGTGTTTGACTCAAGCAAGTTTCAGTGTATACGGGTACAGTGGCTTCAGAGGTACAAATGGCTATACAGAGGTTTCAGTGGTTATTTCGAGGTGAAGGGGCTATACAGAGGGGGCAGGGGCTATAAGAGGTTTAAACCCCGTTTTTTTATACAGGGGTATAGTTTCTATACAGAGGTATGTGCTTTTACAGAGGTACGTTTTAATAGAAAGGGACAGTGGCCTTTTTCAGAGGGCAGTGGCTATACAGAGGTTTCAGTGGGCTATACGAGGTGAAGGGGCTTTTCGAGGTTTCAGTGGGCTATTTCAGGGTGCAGGGGGCTTTACAAAAGGGGACATGGGCTATACCCGAGGTTTTTGTGGCTATTTACAGAGGTGCAGTGGCTATAAGAGGTGCAAATGGCTATACAGGGAAGGGTTTCAGTTTCTATACAGAGGTGGGGAGTGCTTTACAGAGGTTTTCAGTGGCCTTTTACAGAGGGGGCAGTGGGTATTTCAGAGGGTGCAGGGGCTATCAGGAAAAGTGGTATACAGAGGTTTCAGTGGCTATTCAGAGGTGCATTGGGGATACAGAGGGGGCAAATGTGCTTTTACAGAGGTACAGTGGCTATACAGAGGTACAGTGTGCTATACAGAGGTGCAGGGGGGCTATCAGGGTGCAGTGGCTATTCAAAAGGGGCCCTGGGCTATTTCAGAGGTGCAGGGGGCTTTACAAAAGGGGGCAGGGGGGTTATACAAGGTGCAGGGGCTATACAGAGGTACAGTGGGCTATACAGAGGTGCAGGGGCTATTTCAGAAAATGCAGTTTTGGGTTACGGGGGGGTGCAGTGGGGTATACGAGGTGCAGTGGCTATAAAAGAGGGGGGCAGTGGGCTTACAGAGGTTGGCAGTGGGCTATACAGAGGTGCCCGTGGCCCATTTTCAGAGGTGCGTGGGGCTATACAGAGGTGCAAATGGGGTATACAGAGGTGCAGTGGGCTATTTCAGAGGTGAGGGGCTATACAGGGTGCAGGGGTATACAGAGGTGCAGTGGCTTACAGAGTTTTTGTGGGCCCATACCGAGGTGCAGGGGCTTACAGAGGGCAGGTGCTATACAGAGGTGCAGTGGGTTTACCGAGGTACAGGGGCTATACAGAGGTGCAGTGGGCTATACAGAGGTGCAGTGGGCTATACAGAGGTTGGGAGTGGGGGATACAGAAAGGGGCAGTTGGGGTATACCCGAGGTGCAGTGGCTATCAGAGGTGCAGTGTTTCCCATTTCAGGGGGTACCGTGGGGTATACAGAGGGGGGGAAAAGACCTTTGGCTCTTTAAATTTTTTTTTTCTTTGGGTCATTTGAAATTAATTTTCTTTAAATTTGGGCAAATTTTTTTTAAAAAAGAAATTAATTTTCTGCAGCATTTCTACAAACCCCAGACATCCTTTCAAAGTAAAATAGGGAAAATTTTTGTTGGGAAAAATATTGGTCCTTTGATGGGGTTGGGGAAAAAGGGGGGCCCCGACCCGAAAATTTTTTCCCCCGGGCCCAAAGAGTCTTCTTCCCCCTGTTAAATATTGGTCTAGTTCTTCAGAGCCCCCCATAAAAGAAATACGTGGTCCCCATATCTGAGGCATGTAATAATGTGCCCAGAAAAGGGGCAACGGGGCACCCAACTGTGCTCCAAATGCAGAATAGATTTGTGTAACTCGGAGCTGCCGGAGACCCCATAAAAATAATATTCAGTCCCAAACACAAAATATTTCTTTGTCATTATTGGATCAAATACGTACATAAGAAATGAGGTGAGAGGGTTAGCCAGCTCTTCCAAACTCACTCCACTGTGCCCTCCACTAAACACACTTTCTCTCTCTTTCTCTCTCGCTCTATCTAGCTCTTTATCTCTGAGTACCTAACTCATTGATGCAATGTAAAGTAGTCAGTGTACAGTTTGTATCACAATGTAAATTTGCCCTTAGAATAACTCACAGCCATCAATGTCTAACTCACTGGCAACAAACCTGAGTAGCCCCCTAAGTGACAATGGACTAATTGTGCCCAATTTGCCAGTAACAAGCCATGAACTCCAAGTCCCAAGTGTGATTGGGGAGCAGGTGTGTTAGATTTGGTGTTTGGTGTCGTTCTCACACTGCCTCATACTGGTCACTGGAAGTTCAACATGGCTCCTCATGGAAAAGAACTGTCTAAGGGTCTGAAAAAAAAAAATTGTTGCTCTATATAAAGATGGCCGAGGCTATAAGAAAATTGCCAACACTCTGAAACTGAGCTGCAGCACAGTGGCCAAACCACACAGCGGTTTGCCAAGACAGGTTCCACACACAACAGGCCTCACAATGGTCGACCAAAGAAGTTGAGTGCACTTGCTCAGCATCCTATCCAGAGATGAGTGCTGCCAGCATTGCTGCAGATGGGCGGGGTGTCAGCCTGTCAGTGCTCAGAACAAAAGCCACGCACTACACCAAACTGGTCTGCATGGCTGTTGTCCCAAAAGGAAGCCTCTTCTAAAGATAATGCACAAGAACGACGGCAAACAATTTGCTGAAGACAAGCAGACTAAGGGCATGGATTACTGGAACCATGTCCTGTGTCTGATGAGACCATGAGAAACTTATTTGGTTCAGATGCTGTTAAGCCTGTGTGGAGGCAACCAGATAAGGAGTACAAAGACAATTGTGTCTGTCTACAGTCAAGCATGGTGGGGGGGAGTGTCATGGTTTGGGGCTGCATGAGTGCTGCCGGCTGTGGGGAGCTACAGTTCATTGAGCGAACTATGATGCCAACATGTACTGTGACATCCTGAAGCCGAGCATTATCCCCTCCCTTCTGGGCCGCAGGGCAGTATCCAACATGATAAAGACCCCAAACACCTCCCAAACCACCACCATTGCCTTGCTAAAGAAAATAAGGGTAAAGGTGCTGGACTGGCCAAACATGCCAACAGGCCTAAACAATATTGAGCATCTGAGGGGCATCCTCGGGAGAAGTGCAAGGTCTCTAACATCCACCAGTTCTGTGATGTTGTCATGGAGGAGGGAATAGGATCCCAGTGGCTGCAACCTGTGAAGCTCTAGTGACCTCCATGCCTAAGAGAGAAGATAGTGCTGTGAAATAATGGGAGCCACACAAAATACTGACACTTTGGACACAATTTGTCCATTGTCACTTTATATTGTAAAACCACTGGAAGGGTCTATGTAATGACTTTTCATGTAGTCACTTTTGTCCCCAGCTGTTAGACATTATTATTTATTTTAAAGCCCCATTGATTCCAGGGTGCTGTACATTCAAAAGGGGAGGTTACATACATATGTCAAACAAATACAATGATAACAGTGAATGACTTATGACTGGCACAAAGTTAGTGAGGGCCCTGCCCGCGAGGGCTTACTATCTACAGTGGAGGAGGAGAGAGACGGGAAAGGGTGAGGGGCAGACGTGTTTTGGGGGTAGCGCAGTGGCTGCTAGGTTATTGTAGGTTATAGGCAGTCCTGAAGAAATGGGTTTTCAGGTTGCTTTTGAACCTGGGGAAGGTGGGAGAGAGTCTGATGTGTTGGGACAGTGAGTTCCAGAACGTGGGGGAAGCACGGGAGAAGTCTTGGAGACGGTAATGTGAGGAGCTGATAAGAGGAGAGCAGAGAAGAAGGTCCTGTGGGGAGCGGTGATTGCGAGAGGGGAGATATCTGGAGATTAAGGCAGAGATGTATGGAGGGGAGAGGTTATGGAGAGCCTTGTAGGTCATGGTTAGTAACTTGAAATGAATTCACTGAGCAATGGGTAGCCAGTGAAGGGATTGGCAGAGGAGTAGGGGGGGAGAGAGGTGGATAAGTCGGGAAGCAGAGTTGAGGATGGATTGAAGGGGAGCAAGAGTGCTAGACGGAAGGCCGCAGAGAAGGATGTTGCACTAGCCTAGGAGGGAGATGACAAGGGCATGGACCAGCATTTTTGTAAAGTTGAAGTTGAGGAATGAGCGGATGCGAGAGATATTTTTCAGGTGGTTTTTCAGAAGTAAGGGCTTGAATGTGTGGTTTGAAGGACAGAGCGGAGTCAAAGATTATCCCAAGGCAGCGGACTTGCGGAACAGGTGAGAGTGTACAGCCGATGACTGAGATAGAGAGATCAGGTGGAGGGATGGAGGGGGACGGTGGAAAGATGATGAGTTCCGTTTTCTCCACATTTAGCTTTAGGAGACGGGAGGAGAAGAAGGGAGATATGGACGATAGACAGTCTGGTATCCGGGAGAGAAGAGAGGTGACATCTGGGCCAGAGATGTAGAGCTGTGTGTCGTCCACATCCAGGTGGTATTGAAAGCCGTGTGAAGCTATGAGCTGAGCGAGGCCAAGAGTGTAGAGAGAGAAGATTAGTGGGCCCAAGACTGACCCCTGGGGGACACCAACAGAGAGTGGCCGGGGGGAGGAGGTGGAGCGAGAATGAGAGACGCTGAATGTCCGATCAGAGAGGTACGAGGAGATCCAGGAAAGAGCCAAGTCTGTGATGCCGAGGGAGGAGAGGATTTGTAAGATGGATGTGGTCGACAGTGTCAAAGGCAGAGGACAGGGTTTTGGAGGAGAAGCACAGAGTAGTGGTATGAGGCTCTGGCAGTTACTAGGTCATTGGTGACTTTGGTTAGGGCGGTTTTGGTAGAGTGGTGGGTTCGGAAAAAAGATTGTAGTGGGTCGAGGAGAGAGTTGGAGGAGAGGTGGGAGGATAGTTGGAGATAGACGTGTTGGTCAATGAGTTTGGATGATAAAGGAAACAGAGAGATGGGGCGATAGTTGGACAGACAGGAGGGGTCAAGGGATGTTTTTTTAAGGATGGGTGTGATAGTAGCATGTTTAAAAAAGGAAGAGAAGATGCCAGAGGTAAGCGATAGGTTGAACAGGTGGGTGAGGGCTGGGATGATAACAGCACTAAGGTCTGGGATGAGGTGGGATGGCAGTGGGTCAAGATTACAGGTAGTGTGGTTGGATTTGGACAGTTGAGAGGAAAGGCTGTCGTGAGTAACAGTGGGGAAGCAAGTTAAGGGGGAAGAGCATTGTGCGGATACAGGGGAGGGTGCTGGGAACTGTGGGCGGAAGCCGTTTCTGATGAGGTTGATGTTGGGTAGGAAGTAAATGGCAAAGTCATCTGCAGAAAGGATAGGTGGGGGAGGCAGTGCTGGTGGGCGGAGGAGAGAGTTGAAGGTGTTGAAAAGTTGTCTGGGGTTGTGAGACAGGGAGGATATGAGAGTGGTGAAATAATCCGGTTTGGCGGAGGTGAGTGCAGATTTAAATGTATGTAGTGAGTGTTTGTTTGAGGTGAAGTCAGCAGGGGAGTGGGTTTTCTTCCAACAGCTTTCGGCAATTCTGGAAGCTCGCCTCAGTTGTTTAGTGGAGTGTGTGTGCCAGGGTTGTCTGTTGAGTTTGCGGGTTTTGTTGTGTGTGAGCGGAGCGACAGAGTCAAGGCTGGGTGCGATTGTGTGGTTGTAAAAGGCGGTGGCTGCATCATTAAGTGAGGATAAGGTAGAGAGGGGTGCAAGAAAGTCAGAGAGAGTGTGCGGGTTAAGATTTTGTAGGTTTCTACGGGGGTGTACTGGGTGTGAGATTAGAGGGGCAGGTGGGGTGGAGATGGTGGAAAAGGTAAGCAGATTGTGGTCAGATATGGGGTGGGATGTGTTGGAGTAGTCAGATAGGGGGCAGAGGCGGGTGAAGATGAGGTCCAGTGTGTGTCCGTCTTTGTGAGTGGCTCCAGAAGTCCACTGTGAGAGGTTGAAGGAGGAACAGAGTGAAAGGAGTTTGTTGGAAGCAGAGTGGGGGTATCTATTGGGATGTTAAAATCTCCCATGATAATAGTAGGGGTGTCAGTAGAGAGAAAATGGACAAGCCAGGAAGCGAAGTGGTCAAGGAAGGCAGTTGCAGGGCCTGGTGGTTGGTAGATAACAGCCACTTGGAGGTTGGAAGGGGCGTAGATGCGGACAGAGTGCACCTCAAAGGAGAAGAGTGTGAGGGAAGGCAGAGGTGGAGAGGGGATGAAGGAACAAGTGTCAGACAGGAGGAGGCCAACACCTCCGCCATGCTTGTTACCAGCGCGAGGGGTATGGGTAACTTGGAGGCCACTAAAAGAGAGTGCGGCAGGGGAGACTGTGTCAGAGGGTGTGAGTAAATTTCTTGAGAAGAATAAGTCATGTATGTAGAACAGTTTATTACATACAGACCTTGCATTCCAGAGAGCTCCAGGGAGAGGGATAGGGGGAACAGGGGTCAGAGGAATGTGCTTCAGGTTGAAGGGGTTAACGGAATGAGTTGTGGTGCATCTGTTAGAAAAGGCAGAGACAATGGTGGGAATGTGCTGAGTAGGCCCTGGGTTAGGGGATACGTCCCCAGCAGCAAGGAGGAGCAGAGAGAGGGTGAGCAGGTGGGAGTAGGATAGACTGTAGTTTGACAGGGTTTGTTTGGAGCGGAGGGCATTAACAGTGGGGAAGAGGTTGGTGGCAACAGACAGATGAGAGGGTAGAATGCAGGGGGAGATGTAGAGCTCATTGCCCAGCGAGGGTGTTTGGTGATCGGCAGTTACTGCAAGGAAAGTGGAGATAGAGATAATGGTGGGAAGGAAAAGCGTGGGATAGGTTAGAAAGCTGTGAAAGGAAAGGATTAAGTAGCTGTTAGGCCATGTTCACACGGCTTAAAGCTGTACGTATTTCAGTGCGTAATTACGCGCCGGAGTGCGCAAATTACGGGCTGAAAACGTCCCAGTCATTACGGTAATCCACAGTTCTCAAAGAGAACTATGGATTACGTCTCCTCTCCCCGCTCGGAGAATACGGCGAGGGGGGAGATAAGTGACATGTGAATTACCAGCGGCGTATACGCGCCGCTGGTAATGCAAGTCTATGGGCTGGCAAAGTGCCGGCCCCCCGCTCCCCACCCGCCCCCGGGGCCACACAAAATTGGGGGTTTAAAATTTCGTCCCGCATTAACCCTTAAACCTACCTTACCTTGTAATCCTTGTTCAATTCTGGTTTAATTCACCTTAGGTGGGGAACTTTGAGCAGGGGCCACACGGATGGAGTGCTTGATATTACAAACTACCACCAAGCAGACATCAGATGTGAAGAAAAATGGAGGGGTCGAGCCTTTTATTAGCAGAGAGGGGGAGAATAGGAAACGAGATTACAAGATGAACGGGGCCCCATGCACACGCGGGGAATTGGGTAATAAGAGGGAAATTTGTGATAGAAAGTTTTGACTTACTACAGTAACATAAAAAGGAGAAGCGTCAGAAAGGGAGGATGGGAGCGTAGTTTGTCAGAAGAAAAGCAACCTGGGGTGAGAAAAAAAAGGTTCGTCAGATCAAAAAGGGAATTTCCCATGGAGCACATAATTTGAATTCTGGTTTAATTCACACTTAGAATGGGCACTTTGAGCAGGGCCACACATAAGATCTTCAGTGTTCTCCCATGAAAAGATAGAATACTGTATGTGATGGGCATACTTTTTTGTTAGTGTATATCTATCTATCTATATATATATATAATACTCACCCCCACTTATTAGGTACCCCCATAAAAACTAACGGGTTGGGGCCCCCTTTTGCCTTCAAAACTGCCTCAATTTTTCGTGATAGATTCCAAAGGTTTGCAACGTGCCAATTGGTCCAAGGGGCCCAAAGAGTCCCAAAGGAAAATATTCCCCACACCGACACCACCCCCCGCCTGAACCGTGAACAAAACAGGATGGACCATGTTTCATTTGTTGAGCGCCAAATTCTGACCCTACCATCCAAAGTCGCAGCAAAATCGAGACTCATCAGACCAGGCAACTTTTTTCCAATCTTCTACTGTCCAATTTCGAGAACTTGGGGGAAATTTGGGGCCTCAGTTTCCTTTCAGCTAAAGAGGGCACCGGGGTTTGGGTTTCTGCTCTGTAGCCCCCTGCCTCAAAGTTCGCCGTATGGCGTTAGAATGCTTTCTTTTCCTACCTTGGTTTAACGGGGGCTATTTGAGTCACGTTGCCCTTTTTTTTCAGCTCGAACCAGTCGGGCCCATTCTCCTTTGAACTTGCATCAACAAGGCATTTCCGCCCCCCCAAAGGGCGCCCCCTCACTGGATGTTTTTTTTTTTTCGGACCATTTCTGTAAAAACCCATAGATGGGTTTGCGTGAAAATCCCGGAGATCAGCGTTTTTTTGAAAACTCAGACCACCCTTCTGGCACCAAAAAACCATGCCACGTTCAAAGGCACTCAATCACCTTTCCTTCCCCTATGATGCTCGGGTTTAACTGCAGGAGATTGTCTTTCCATTCACATCCTAAATGCACTGAGTTCCGCCATGTGATTGGCTGATTAGAAATTAAATGTTAACGAGCAGTTTGGACAGTGTACCTAAAAAAGTGGGGCCCGGGGAGATAATATTATTAAAAATATATAAAAATATATTATATATATATATATATAAAATATATAAATATATATATATATATATATATTAAAATAAAAATTATTATATATTTTAATATATATATATAATATAATTTAGATATGGGATTTATTGGCAGGGGAAGAACCCGGGCCTTATATGGCTTTATTATCTGTTACATTTTTGTTACAGTTTGTTCAGCACTGTCCTGGGCGGGGATCCCCCTAAGTGTAGGGATATATTTAACAGAAAAAAGGGGTATAGAGGTTATCTTCCCCTCAATCCTCCTTCTTCTTTAGGTCCCCAGATCCAGGATTTCACAGATAAAGACAATGAAACCCCCCCCCAAAGGAAGGCAAGACGGAGACCCTCAGGGCTCCCAGGATATTAACCTCACCCTGGAGATCATCACTTGGTAACGGAGAGGTGAGAGTCTCACATGCCTCCTCTTCTCTCTATCAGTAACAGGGGCATGATGGGAAAGGTAGGGTTCTTCAAAACTATGAGTGATCATGCTTCCCCATACACAGGATTACACAGTAGTGAAGAAGTCGTCTGGGGAGTTGTGTGGGCCCCCCGTTGTCAGGAGTCGAGAAGAAGCACCCCAGAAGCCCCGAGTACTCCACTCATCACTGATACAGAAGATCCTAGACCTGACCACCAGGATCACTGAGCTTGCTGACTGACGAGGTGAGGGGAATGCTGTGACCTTATACAATAACACAGGGGATGATGGGTCTGGATGAGAGAGGTGGGGAATGCTGACACATTTTACATATCACAGGGATGATTGGGTCCTGGATGATGAGAGTGAGGGAATGCTTGACACTATACATAACACAAGGGATGATGATCCTGGATGATGATGTGAGGTGTTGGGAAAGCTGGGTATATTATACATCACACAGGGGATGATGGGTCTGGATGATGCGAGGTGCGAGGAATGCTGGGCACATTATACTTAACCAGGGGATGATGGGTCTGAATAATAGAGGTGAGGGTAATGCTGGGACATTAACTTACACACAGGGGATATGGGTCCTAGGTGAAGATGAGAAGTGAGCGGAATGCCTGGGACATAATACATAACACAGGGAGATGGTCTGAATGATGATGAGAGGTGAGGAGAATGCGGACATTATACATAACACAGGGGATTGATGGGTCTGGAAAATGATGAGAGCAGAGGGGAATGCTGGGACAAATATACAAAACACAGGGGATGAAGGGTACCTGATGAAGATGAGGTGAGGGAATGCTGAGACCATAACTTAACACAGGGGATGATGGGTCTGAATGAAGATGAGCGGTGCGGGGAATGCAGAGACATTATACGTCACACGTGATGATGGGTCTGGATGATGAGAGCTGAGGCGAATGCTGGGACATTATACATAACACAAGGGATGATGATGGGTTCTGTGATGATGAGAGGTAGAGGAGACGCTCGGGGACAATATACATAACCCAGAGGGATGATTGGTCTGGAAGAATGATGATCCTTGTGTTGTCCAGGTTCCTATGAGTTCAGGATGTCGCTGTCTATGTCTCCATGAGGAGTGGGGGAGTACCTAGAAGACACAGGGATCTGTACCAGGAGGTCATGATGGAGGATCACCAGCCGCTGACATCACAAGGTGAGAGGAGATAAGACACAGTAGGGAGTGATGTCACCCAGCAACTAGTCTCTGTGTGTCTCTTTCATCTTCTCGTAGGATTGGAGGTGATGAGACATATATGATATATAGACAGATATCCCGCAGCTCATGTGTCCGTCACTGTGTCTTCCCTACAGATGGATCCAGTAGGAGAAATCCAAGCAGAGAGATATCTCCCGTCCTCTGTAATCCAGGACTGTCCAGAGGGAAATGTCCCAGAAATCATCAGGTAGAGGGGAGCTGAAGTCTCCTCAAAAATATGACCATAATGAACAACCCTGCTCTTATTTCACTGGTTTTGTCCTTTAGGGGAAAATCTGATTTGATATTAAAGATGAGGATGAAGCAGAATAGATGAGCCGTGTCCCAGGGAATCCTCAGGTAGATGAACCCTATACACAATCTGTAATGGGGTGTGGACCTCCTGCTGAACACAGATGGGCTCATAGATAATTTGGGTGTCTCTTATGTTGATCTGTCAGCTGCACTGAATTGTTCCAGAATGTCACATCGGGAGGAGGTGAAGAACTGACTGATACTAAAGTGGAGGCTGAAGAAGAGATGATGAGGAGCGATAGCCAGATGAGTGATTGTGAAAGGAGGAGATCCCAGAATATGTGACCACAGTTGAGTAGTAATGGAATTAAGAGGTTTCTCAGGTATCCTGGAACAGCTGAATTCTTAGTGAACTTGGATACAACAAGGCCTGAAACCTTATACAGATTCTGATGGAAAAACCCTCGCTCTGTCATTCCACACCACATCCTAGAGATGATCTCTATAACATGGAAGATCTGTGACTGACCGAAGGGCCGTATAGACTATCATCGTCCCGTCCATGAGATCAGCTTGAGATGTGCACCTTTGTCTCATGATAGATCCTGGTTATCAGCCAGGATGATATTGTCCACTAAACAGAATGGTGTCCCACTTGTTATTAAAGTGCTGCCCCATGGTATTCGAATGGACCAGATGTGTGGGCAGAGGACAGACCTGATTGTTCAGCAAGTTGTGCTCTCAGAATCTTATTATCAAGGACCAGGTTTATGTATAAAAGTGATGATGAGTGTAGAGCGAATCCTGGACTGTGACACTGATTACGTTACAAGCGTTATACAAGGATTTATAAGGCTGCAGTCACACAGGCAGGTTCTCACTGATTAAAGAGTGAAAAGTGATGTGAAAATACACACAGTGAAAGTCCATCATTATCACCAGCGAGACCGTTGTGGTGCAGCACAGAAGAGGCAGCGAGACAGGCGCGAATGACTCCATAAGGTCCTGGTAGGTTGTCACAGGGATCTGGAGCCGACTGGATCCCAGAGCTGCTGGAGGGGCCATAGAGACAACATCCAGGGGCCTCCACACATGTTCAATTGGAGCCTGAGGAATTAGGGGCCTGGGTAGCACTTGGAAACCTTGGTCCTGCTTCTTCAACCAATTTTGGACATTTCTAACGGCTTGACATGTCTCATGGTCTTGTTGGAAGATCATATCTGTCCCAGGGGAGATAATCAGCATGTATGGGTTCCACCATGTGCATGGCTGGATTTTACCCCAAATTTAGGGAGCATTCCGTCTATATGGAGAGTGGCCCAGAGAAAGTCTGGAGATGTAATTCGGCTATCATGCTTGCCACGATTCAGCTTGTGATCTTCCAGCAATGGTTTCAGGGTATTTATTCTCTGATGTTTATCACCTGACACGCCAATGTCCATCGGCTACATGAAGCCGAAAGTGTGACCCATTGAAGAAAAAAACTTTGGCGATCTTAGTTCCACACGTTTTTGGACAAAAATGTTTAAGCCACCGACCCCGGCTTACAACGGGATCTCAATAGGCAGGTGGTCCTACGGCTATCCTTACCTCTCAATTGAGCCAAATATCAGACTTCTCATAAGGTTCTACAGACCTCCATAATCCCAGAGAGAAAAATAAAAAAAGCAACAACCTTGCAAGCATACTGCACTGATATAACAAGCGTGGAGGTGGGGCGGGGTGCAAAAGCCCAAAAATGGAGGCAATCCCTTTCTCATCCCTATAATAAATTAAAAGCATATATGCCAAATACAACTATAGTTCAGCACAAAGACATTTCTGAAAAACACAATGTGAACCTGGGTGTCACTTGCATGGTTGTGGCACATATATATATACACACGCATTCCAATATCAATATCCAATATCCAATCAATATCGCATTCCAATATCAATATCCCATTGGTGGCCGGGGGTGGCTTAAGCATTTTTTGATCAAAACATATGAATCTCAAAGTTTTTTTCATGTATTGTAGATAGCATAAATGCTTCTTTAGAGGTTTCCATCCATTGAAGAAAACAACCCTTTGTCCATCAGTGATTCTGATACTGCCAGGAAATCAGAAGCTTTTCTGCTAATGCAGCTTTGTCAGTGGAGGATCATTGACCAACCGTCTGCTCCAGGTCCCATACACTAAGGGGTAGCAGAGGTGCAGTGATCAATTCGACCTGCTCCAGGCCTCCAAACACAGTAAGGGTTAGCAGAGGGCAGTGACATCCGTCTGCTCCAGGCCTCATACACAGTAAGGGTTAGCAGAGGTGCAGAGACATTCGTCTGTCCAGGCTCCATACACAGTAGGGGTAGCAGAGGTGTAGTGAACAACTGACTGCTCAACCCAGGGCCCCATACACCAGTAGGGTTAGCAGAGGTCAGTACATCTGTCTGCTCCGGGGCCCCAATGCACAGGTAGGTTTAGCAGAAGAAAGCAGTGACCAACCGACTGATTTCCCCATACAAGTAGGGTTACCAGAGGTGCAGTGGACATCTGTCTGCTCCTGGGCCCAAAACACACCATAGGGTTAGCAGAGGCGCAGTGACATCCGTCTGCTTCCGTCCCCATACACAGTAGGTTAAGCATAGGTGTAATTTTCATCACGTCTGCTTTGGAAACCCATACACAGTAGGGTTAGCAGAGGTGCAGTGACATCTGTCTGCTCCAGGGCCACATACACAATAGGGTTAGCAGAGGTGCAGTGATATCCGTCTGCTCTGAGGCCCTATGCACAGTAGGGTTAGCAGGTGCGGTGACATCCGTCTGCTCCGGGGCCTCATATGCAGTAAGATTAGCAGAGGTGCAGTGACATCCGTCACGTCCGGTGCCCGTCATAGAGCAGTAGGTGTTTTAGAGTGCAACGACATCCCGGAGTTATCCGGGGCCTCATGCACAGTAGGGTTAGAATAGGTGCAGTGACATCCATCTGTTATGGGGCCCCATAAGTAGTAGGGTTAGCAGAGGAGCAGTGACATCCATCTACTAGGGGACCCCATACCATGTAGGTTAGCAGTGGTACAATTGACATCCAACTGCTCTCGGCGCCCCATAAACAGTAGAGGTAGCAGAGGTGCAGTGACATTGTCCGTCCACTGGGGCCCCATACAACAGTAAGGGTTACAAGGAGGCAGTGACATCCGACTTCCTCCGGGGCCCATACACAGTAGTGGAAGCAGAAGGTGCAGTCTGACATCCATACTGCTACGGGTGCCTCATAGCCAGCAGGGTTTAGCAGAGGTGCAATTGAGCATCCCGTCTGCTACGTGGCCTACATACCAGTAGGGGTTAGAATGAGGTGCAGTGAAAAAAAACCCCCCCAAAAAATCCGTCTTCTCTGGGTCCCATACACGGTAGGGTTAGAAGAGGTGCAGTGACTTTGGCCAATCCCAATTCACTTTCACTAAAGCAGCTGCCAACAAATCACAAAATGTGAAAGCCAATAATCAACCCTTTCTGCAACCCTTATAAATCACCCCCTCATCAGTTACATAACATCATTGACATTGGGGGAGGTGGGTGTAAAGCTTTATGTTTTCGCTCTGTTCTTCTGAACTTGGGTTTAGATCCACATGGTCGTACATAACACAGTTCCCCTTCTTACTTCCACAATCAAAAAATGGATCGTTCAGCACTCTATGACATTTCATCAATCTGTGTCTACTGATCAGTTATAGTACAGAATGGTCTAGTTCTTCTCAGAGGCCCCCCATAAAAGAAACACATGGTCCCCATAATCTGAGCCGAGTAATTAGGTGTGCCGCAGAAAGTTGTACAACTGACCCAACTGTGCTCAAATGCAGAATGATATATGTGTAACTGGAGCTGCCGGAGGACCCCATCAAAGTAGATATCCAGTCCCATACCCAAAATAGTTCTTTGTCAGTATCAATCCACTAAGTTCAAAAAAGTGAAGGTGAAGGGATTAGCTGGCTCTTCCAAACTCACTCCACTGTGCTCTCCACCCAGTACTATCCATCTATTATATCTATCCTATCTATCTATCTATCTATCTATCTATCTATCTATCTATCTATCTATCTATCTATCTATCCTATCTATCCGATCTATCCGATCTGTCTGTTTGTCTGTCTGTCTCTGAGGACCTGACACATTGATGCAATGTAAAGTAGTCAGTGGACAGCTTGTATCACAAAGTAAATTTGGTGCCTTCACAATAACTCACTGGCAACAAACCTGAGTAGACCCCTAAGTGACAATGGAAAAATTATGCCCAATTTGCCATTTACAAGCCATGAACTTATGTGACACGTTAGTGTTAAAAAGTCCCAGGTGTGATTAGGGAGCAGGTGTGTTACATTTGGTGTTAGCTCTCTCGCCCTCTCTCATAACAGGTCACCGGAAGTTTCAACCATGGCGTCCTTCAGGCCAAAGACTGTCTGAGGATCTGAAAAAAAATAATTGTTGCTCTATATAAAGATGGCCGAGGCTGTAAGAAAATTACCAAAAACTTGAAACTTAGCTGCAGTGCGGGGGCCAAGACCACACAGTGGTTTACCATGACAGGTTCCACACACAACAGGCCTCACCATGGTTGACCAAAGAAGTTGAGTGCACGTGCTCAGCGTCCTATCCAGTGAAAGTGCCTCATGATGCTGCAGATGGGGTGGGGTGTCAGCCTGTCAGTGCTCAGAACAAAAGCTGCGCACTAACCTAAATTGGTCTGCATGGCTGTCGTCCCAAAAGGAAGCCTCATCTAAAGATGATGCACAAGAAAGCCCGCAAACAGTTTGCTGAAAGACAAGCAAACTAAGAAATGGATAACTCAGAACATAGTCATGTGGCTCTGAAATTAGACCAAGCATAAACTTATTTGGTTCAGATGGTGTCAAGCGTCGTGGGTGGGCACCTGGTGAGGAGCACAAAGACAAAGTGACTCCTAACAGCAAACATGTTGGTGGGGAGTGTTCATGGTGTTGGGGCTGCAAATGAGTGCTGCGGGCTTGTGAGTAGCTACAGTTCATTAAGGAACCAGAAATGCCAACAGTACTGTGGACGTCTAAAAGCAGAGCATGATCCCCGCCTTCTGGCCCGCAGGGCAGTATCCAACAAATAATGACAGCCAAACACCTCCAAGACCACCACACTGGTGCCTTATTAAAGAAAATGAAGGTGAAGGTGCTGGACTGGCCAAGCATGTCTCCAGACCTATGGAGCATCTGTGGGGCCTCCTCAAACGGAAAGTGAAGAAGCACAAGGTCTCTAACATCCACCAGCAACTTGATGCGTCATGGAGGAGGAAAGAGAATTCCAGTGGCTGCAACCTGTCAAGCTCTAGTGACCAGGTTAAGACTGGAAAATAATGGCGGCCATACAAAATATTGACACTGGGCACAATTTGTCCCTTTTCACTTTATATTGTGAAACCACTGGAAGGGTCTATGTGATGACTTTTCTTGTCCTCACTTTTGTCCCCAGCTGTTAGACATTGATGTTATTTTGAGGGCACCACATTCCCCTGTGATACAAGTTGTACACTGACTACTTTACATTGTATCAAAGCGTCAGAACTTCAGTGTAGTCCCACGTGAAGATAGAATACAATATTTACAAATATATGAGGGGCGTACTTTTTTTTGTTAGTTATGTGTGTATATATATATATGTATTGATATTGCAGTCATTGCACTGGTAGAAGAACTAGGCCCTTAAATGACTTCATTTTCTGTCCTGGAACGGGTAGTCCCACGGTAGTGCAGGTATATATATGTACAGAATAGAGGTGCATGTAGAGTGTGATCTTGTTCTCAATCCTCCTCATCGTCTTCAGGTTCCTCAGGTCCAGGACTCTCACACCTAAAGACAATGGCCCTTTTCATCAATGAGCCCCCAAGGATGGACAAGGACGAAGACCTCAGGCCCCCAGGATATTGACCTCTCGGCCTGGAGATCATCTACTTGGTAACTGAGAGGTGAGAGTTCCACACATGCCCTCGCTCTTCTCTCTATCAGTAATAGTGAATGATGGGAACGGTGGAGGGTATCATAGAACTATGAATTGAACATGTCTCCCCATAACATGCAGAGGATTACACAGTAGGTAGAAGTCGTCTGGGGAGTGTGTGGCCCCCTAGTGTGTCAGGACGGATGGAGCAACAACCCAGAGCCCGAGCCACCACCTCATTCACAGATACCGAAGAACCTAGACCTGACCACCAGGAATCACTGCGCTGCTGACGGAGAGGTGGAGAGGAATGCTGGGACATTATACATACCAACAGGGGATGGATGGGTCTGGGTGTTGATGAGGAGAGGAGGGGAATGCTGGACATTAATCATAACACAGGGGATGATGGGTCTGGAAGATGAGAGGTGAGAGGAATGCTGGGACATTATACATAACACGGGATGATGGGTCTGGATGATAGGTGAGGGGAATGCTTGCACATTATACATAGCACAGGGGATGATGGGTCTGGATGATGATGAGGAGAGGTGAGGGGAATACTGTACATTATACATAACACAGGGGATGATGGGTCTGTAT
The DNA here is from genome assembly GCA_025379985.1 of Phyllomedusa bahiana. Taxonomy (NCBI): domain Eukaryota; kingdom Metazoa; phylum Chordata; class Amphibia; order Anura; family Hylidae; genus Phyllomedusa; species Phyllomedusa bahiana. Next base: position 1,715 of record JAODAL010035564.1, on the reverse strand, counting down.
GAAGATGAGAGAGGTGATGGGACATACTGTAGCCTTATAACATAACCCAGGGGATGATGGGTCTGGATGAGGAGATAGGAGGTGAATGCTGGGACATTATACATAACACAGGGCATGAGGGGTCTGGGTGATGAGAGGTGAGGGTAATGCTGGGACATTATACATAACACATGATAATGGGTCGATGAATGAGAGGTGAGGGACTAGCTTGGTGAAATATCAGAGTAACATGGGGATGATGGGTCTGGATGATGAGGGAATGCGTGAGGAAATTATACATAACAAAGGGATTGATGTGTCTGGATAGATGAAGAGGAAGAAGTGAATGCTGGGACAGTTTGATACCTAACAGGGATGTCGGTCTGATGATGAAGAGAGGTGAGGGAATGCCTGGGACATATACATAACATAGGTTAATGAAGGGTCCTGGACTGATGAGAGGTGAGGGTAATGCTGGGACATTACACATGCTCTTAACGATCGAGGCGTGTTTCACCGCGCCCGAAACCTCATCAACTTTTTGCGTGAATACTAGCGCTTGGACAACACACGTAAAGTTGTAAATTAAGAATCTTTTAATTGCACAAAAGGAAGACATGTTTCGTGCTATAAATTCACTTCATCTAGTGTTCCACCACTGAGCAGCAGACTAAAACCACTTAAATCATTTTTTTAAAAAAAAGAACCGCCATGATGTGCACGTGTGTCTGCACGTGTCCTCTCTGGCGTTCCCCACAACATACTTCAATAAAGTTTCCTTAAAAACATAAATCACAGTATCTTTCAAAAACAAACTCCATTATTCATTCATCAACCATTTTAAAAAATATTTTTAATCATCGTCAATCATATCTTATAATAAAAAAGTTTGTAAATTCTTACTATTCCCTCTAGATGGCACTCCTATCAACCATTAATTAAAGATATTATTTTAAAAAAAATTTTCACTACTTTTAAGAAATTTTATCCGTGTTGTAAACAATATTAAGACAGTTTAGAGTTTGATTTATGTAAGATACATTTTTTTTTTGTTTTTAAAATAAATATTGAAGCTTGTTGTGAAACGCCAGAGAGGGCACGTCAGACACACATGCACATCCTGCTCTTTTTTAAAATTATTTAATGGTTTTTTCTTCTGCTGCCAGGGGGAACTAGAAATGCATTATAGCCAAACGCGCTTCCTTTAGTGCAATTTAAAAAAATTTCTTATTTTCAACCTTTTTGTTAAATCCCCGCAGTAGTCCCGCAAAAAGTTGAGAGGGGTTACGGTGAACAAGCCCGATCTTTTTGAAACATTTTCCTCTATCCCCGCTGGAGAAAGCATTTACGGGGACTTACTGCGCGGACCACAAAAAGGATATCGTCTATTTTGAATCATCTAAAAAAAATCAGGAGTGTTGTGCCCCATTTTTCACAACTCCCAAAGTTTTTTAAACATGAAAAACACTATTTTAATTTTTTTAAAGTAAACTTTATTGCCAGGAGCGCTGTCCTGTGTCTCCCCCCCCCTTTTTCCTTTTTTTTTTTTTTTTTTTTTAAAAATTTTTTGAAAGAAAAGTATTTAAAAGGGACAGAACATCAACTTTTACATTATACACAAAGGGATAAACAACATCTTTTCAAAATTCGTCATAATACAACCTTTCATCTTCCCAATTTTTTTTTAAAAAATACTTTAAAAACCCAAAAATGTCAACTCCCAACTTGACCCTCAA
>JAODAL010035563.1:0-42811 GCA_025379985.1 Phyllomedusa bahiana | reverse complement strand
TTCCGTAGGTTACCTTTAATTCCCCCTTATAATGGATATCTGCAATGTAGAAAATAAGGTAGTGTGAACCCAGCGGAATGCTTTAAGGTCCCCCACCAATCCAACAATTACGAGGAAGCCATGCATGTACAACCATATAATACTGCCAAATTAAATAAGCCTTCCTCTGTCCAAATTAAGGCACCCACACACTATGGCCATATAGTGCCTACCAAATTGTGCCAGACAGTTCCGAAAAATGTGATATAACCTTGAAAACATGTAAATGTTATCATTGATGCCAGAACGAGGGTTGGAGACGATCCCTAAATAAGGACCTAAGGGCAGCTGGCCTCACTATAAGCTGGCTGCAATGATATCCGTCAGAGGTATCCTTCTTCCAGTGACAGACAAACTATGGAAAACTCATTTGTGGCTCAGTGCCAGATAATGCAAAATCCATCGCTCCGGAAACCATGGACGCCCCCGAAACTGCCTTAATGCAAGAAAGTACGTAAAATGAGACAAAACTACACTAAGAAGTGACGGGAGAGCCGCCGATTTCACATTTCAAGATAATTGTATACAGCTGGAGGACAACACAGCCTTTCCGTACCTGGAGACTGAGTGCACTGGAAGCCGTCGCCGCTATAGCCGAGGTTACACTGACAGGAAAAGGAGCCGCGCAGGTTGGTGCACGTAGCATCGGGGTGACACCTGCGCTCCGTACATTCATCCACATCTGCAAAGCAAAAGATAGAAAGATGTGAATCCAGCTTCATCACCTACAGATGTGGCCATGGTGTGACCTCACTGAATCAAAGCATAGCGCCGGGGCGTGGGAAACACCAGGACAGGGATGATGAGGCAACCCAGACGCCTGCACAGAACAGACCGCACAGGGGCTGGGGCCCATCAGCCGGAAGGATCATTACTGCACTTACGTTGATCTGTCCCAGACAAGACCATGTTCCCACTTTTAATTCATGTGGGCATGTACAGTATATGTCTATACACACTACACACATACCCACAGCTCACAAAGTTCCGGATATTTGGCTTTTGGTTGCAAATTCAGGATAAACATGAAATTGCAATAGATTTATGTGAAATGAACTAAATGATCCATCTCTTCCCTTTCAGTACTTTTAAACAATTGGCTGATCTCTAACAAGGAGCTTAATGGCACAATGCACAGCAGGTGTTTGATCCCTGAATCGCCAAATAAATTTAGGGGATCAAGGTGAATGGGGATTTAAACCGTCCTCCTCATCCTGCTGTTCACATTGTGACATCATGAGCCCAAGACAACACCTTACAATTGATCAGCAGTACCTCGCCATGGAGTGGCAGGGTGCATGCACAATCGTGGCTACATTTCCAGGGAGTTGGGGTCTGAGCAATTGGAACTCCAGAGACCTAGCTATCATCTGCCCCCATGAGATAAGGATAGGTCTCACCAATAGAAATCAGCATTGCTAACAGTGTGCTTAGTATCTATCTTTATGGGTCAACTCATTCAGACCAGACTCGCACTTACTCACATGGGAAATCACCGGTGGGCCCCTGGGCATCAGGGGCGTATAGACATGGCAAGCCTGTGGCTGCTTTCTGAGGAGAAAGACAGAGCGCAAGAGGGAAACAAGGGGCCCCAAAAACCATTGGTGACAAGCCTCAAGCCCCCCCAAGAACCATCTCCACTGGTGGACCCCCCCACGAACCATCTCCACTGGAGAGATCCCCCCAAGAACCATCTCCACTGGTGGGCTCCCGCAAGAGCCATCTCCACTGGTGGGATCCCGCAAGAGCCATCTCCACTGGTGAGATCCCGCAAGAGCCATCTCCACTGGTGGGATCCCGCAAGAGCCATCTCCACTGGTGGGATCCCCCCAAGAAACAACTCCAATGGTGGCCCCCCCAAGAATCATCTCCACTGGTGGAAACCACCCCGCCCACCTCTCCACTGGTGGCCCACCAGGGAGAACCATCTCCAATGGTGGACCCCCCCAAAAACACTCCACTGCTGGACCCCCCAAGAACCATCTCCACTGGTGGCCCCCCTCTCCCCCCCCCCAAGAACCATCTCCACTGGTGAGATCCCCCCAAGAACCATCTCCACTGGTGGACCCCCCCCAAGAACCATCTCCACTGGTGGATCCCCCCCAAGAACCATCTCCACTGGTGGGCCCCCCCAAGAACCATCTCCACTGGTGGACCCCAAGAACACTCCACTGGGGGGCCCCCCAAGAACATCTATGGTGACCCAAACAACTCCACTGGTGGCCCCAAGAATCAGCTCCACTGGTGGGCTCCAAGAATCAGCTCCACTGGTGGGCCACAAGAACCATCTTCACTGATGGACCCTCCAAAAACCATCTCCACTGGTGGACCCCCCAAGAACCATCTCCACTGGTGGACCCCAAATCAACCCACTGTGCCCCAAGAACCAGCTCCACTGGTGGCCCCCCCCCCCACAAGAACCATATCTCACTGGATGGATCCCCCGGGCCCCCAACAACCATCTCCACTGGTGGACCCCTCAGCCCCCCCAAGAACCATCTCCACTGGTGGACCCCCCCCCCACAAGAACCATCTCCACTGGATGGACCCCCCCAAAAACCATCTCCACTGGTGGACCCCCCAAGAACCATCTCCACTGGTGGACCCCCCAGAATAAATCTCCACTGGTGGCACCCCTCCACGGGAAGAACCAATCTCCACGGGTTTGGCCACAAAAACCATCTTCCACTGGTGGACCCCCAAAAACCATCTCCACTGGTGGACCCCCCAAGAACCATCTCCACTGGTGGACCCCTCAGAACCATCTCCACTGGTGGACCCCTCAAACCATCTCACTGTGGACCCCTCAGAACCATCTCCACTGGTGGGCCCCCAGAACCATCTCCACTGGTGGACCCCCCAGAACCATTTTCCACTGGTGGGCCCCTCAAAACCATCTCCACTGGGTGGCCCCTCAGAACCATCTCCACTGGTGGGCCCCCAGAACCATCTCCACTGGTGGGCCCTCAGAACCATCTCCACTGGTGGGCCCCCAGAACCATCTCCCTGGTGGGCCCCTCAGAACCATCTCCACTGGTGGGCCCCTCAGAACCATCTCCACTGGTGGGCCCCTCAGAACCATCTCCACTGGTGGGCCCCTCAGAACCATCTCCACTGGTGGGCCCCTCAGAACCATCTCCCACCGGTGGGCCCCTCAGAACCATCTCCACTGGTGGGCCCCTCAGAACCATCTCCACTGGTGGGCCCCACAGAACAAACACCACTGGGGGGCCCCTCAGAAACATCTCCACTGGTGGGCCCCTCAGAACCATCTCCACTGGTGGGCCCCTCAGAACCATCTCCACTGGTGGGCCCCAAGAATCAACTCCACTGGCGGGCCCCAAGAATCATCTCCACTGGCGGGCCCCAAGAATCAACTCCACTGGTGGACCCCAAGAATTATCTCCACTGGTGGACCCCGAGAATCAACTCCACTGGTTGCCCCGAGAATCAGCTCCACTGGTGGGCTCCAAGAATCAGCTCCTCTGGTGGGCCACAAGAATCAGCTCCACTGGTGGGAACCAAGAATCAGCTCCACTGGTGGGCCCCAAGAATCAGCTCCACTGGTGGGCTCCAAGAATCAGCTCCACTGGTGGGCCCCAAGAATCAGCTCCACTGGTGGGAACCAAGAATCAGCTCCACTGGTGGGAACCAAGAATCAGCTCCACTGGTGGGAACCAAGAATCAGCTCCACTGGTGGGAACCAAGAATCAACTCCACTGGTGGGCCCAAGAATCAAAGCCACTGGTAGCCCCAATAATCAACTCCACTGGTGACCCCAAAATTCAATTCCACTGGTGGGCCCCAAGAATCAACTCCAGTGGTGGGCCCCAAGAATCAACTCCAGTGGTGGGCCCCAAGAATCAGCTCCACTGATGGGAACGAACACTCAATTCCAATGGTGGCCAGACAAAAAGTCAGCTCCATTGGTGGGCCCTGGGCACCCCAGTCTAACAGACATCTGGATCTGGTATCCCCACAGCAGCGCTGAATAAAACCGTGTCTTCCCCTCTTTCTGCCCATAGACATTGGGGCACATCGACTGAGAATTGCAGGAAAATTTGGCCACAACTTGCATTAACAAATACTGGTGTACATACGGTACTTAGCCAATTAGGTGTAATGTGTTTTAGACGGCTTCAAGACAACTAAGCGCTGCATCCGACAAAAAAAGCGTGCTAGAACAGGAAGTACTAAAACAAAACCAATTTTGGTTCATTACTTGGTTTAGAGAAATAGAACCTACTTTACACCACTTGGCTTAATTTGGGCCAAGAACTAAAACGGTCTGTTGCCCATAGCAACCACAGCACAGCTTTTACCATTTAAGCAACAGATAGGAAACAAAAGCTCAGCTCTGATTTGTTGCTATGGCCAGCAGAGACCGCTTAACACTCTGGCTATACTCACTTCTGCTTGGAAACTCCTTACCAAGTTCCTTCGGGAACGACGATAAAATTAGCACAATATGCCTCGCTATTGTTATCCCTTAAAACGACGAACAACACGACAGAAAGCTGACGGAAACCATTGTAGTCGATGGAACCTATTGGTCAAACCTACGACGTAGATGTGAATTGAACCTTAGGCTGTGTTCACACGGAGCAATTTCGGCACGTCATATTTGTGCTCTCATACGGGCGAGATGCACGCCACAATTACGGCAATCCACAGGTCTCAGAGAGAACTATGGATTACGCCTCCTCTCCCCGGGAGTCCAATACGCACATGGAGTTGTGACATCACTTATTTGCGGCACTTTCGTGCCACCAGGTATGCATGTTTATAGGGCCTGCGGGCTGCGCCCGCCCACCCCCCCGCATCGTCTGAGTATGCGGCGATCAGCGCAACTCCCGAACACCTGGTGTAATTGCAGGGCGTACTGTACACCCCAAAATTACGCCATGTGAACATAGCCTAAGACGCTGAACCTCATTGGTTGCTATGGCAACAAACACCGTTTTGACCAATCAGAGCTCTGCTTTCATTTCATATACTGCGCTGAGAAACTAAAAGCACAGCGCTGATTGGTTGCTATGGGCAACAAAGTCTGATCAGCCAGTTTGAAAAAATAAGGCCCAGGATTAGTAAGAGTATCTAAAATGCGCCGGATTTGTCACAATATGATAAACCGAGCGAATGTGAAGACACTTGGACTAATGCTGGGACATGTATCAAAACTGGCTAACAATAAGGGCCACATGTATGAAAACTGCCTACGTCCAAAACTCACTTTGTTGCCCATAGTAACCAATCAGAGCGCCCCTCATTTTTCCTGAGCACTATATGAAATGAAAGGGGCGCTCTGATTGGTTGCTATGGGCAACAAAGTGAGTTTAACACAAAGACTGTTTTCAGACATGTGGCCTTAAGTCTTGGTTGCCCATAGCAACCAATCAGAGCGAAGTTTAATTTTCATATACTGCTCTAGAAAACAAGCTGAGCACTGATTGGTTGCTATGGGCTCTTGTTGCTATGGGTGCTGAATGGTTGCTGTGGGCAACAAAGCGAGTTTAAGACCAAGACACTTTTCAGACATATGGCCCTAAGTCTTCATTGCCCATAGCAACCAATCAGAGCTCAGTTTAATTTCCTATACTACGCTGGAAAACAACAAGCTGAGCTACGATTGGTTGCTAGTGGCTCCGATTGGTTGCTAGGGGTGCTAAAAGGTTGCTAGGGGCAGCAAATATCTTATTGTTCAATAGTTTGGATAAATGAGGCCCAGCATTAGGACAAGCGTCTTCATGGTCTTAAATTGGACACATTTTAAGACCACCTTGTCTAATATTGAGACGTGCCCTAAAATGCATCCAAAATCCGGAGAACGTCCAATCTCTCGCTTTAACCGTCACAGACTATTAACAAACACACTTTACTGTGGACATCAGTACTTTAAGGGGCCCATCGGGCGATATACTAAAACCATAGCTTGGGGTCACCTGCGCCCCTTCTCCAGACTCTCAGCCCCTACAATTACCTCCCATCATCAAAGAGGCGACTTCTAATGCAGAACAAAGGCCGGGTGAAACCACCACAAAATGAAGAAGTTGTCTCTTTAAGGGACTCTCGTGTACTCAGCGCCTTTGAAGAGTTTTACAATGAACAATTAGTCAGAACCTTAGATGAAAGAGAAGGGCCTGTCAAGGAGGGGAAGGGGGGGATTGCTTATTTTCAGAAGTCTGAACAAAGTTATGATGGGTGCATGAGTCCCAGAAGAGATTCCTGAAATAAATGGGGGATGGGCTCACACAATTGGATCAAAATGTGCACTAAAAACATACGGATTGTTTGCCTTAAAGCTACAAGTGTGTGAACAGGAATCTTAGCGCTGCCACACACTGCCGCTACGTCAAGCTAGTCCAGTCACATTATTATGACTAGCATCTTATAGCTAGAGTAACTGGACAGTAGCTAGACAGGTTGGGAGTGACTCAATACAATCCCAATGGTTGTCCCAAGTATCTGGAGCTGACTGCATCCCACAGCTGCTAGAGGGCCATAGAGCCAACACCACCATCCAGGGGCCCCACATGTTGACTATACCCACAGCTGCTGGAGGGACCATAGAGCCAACACCACCATCCAGGGCCCCACATGCTGACTCCACCCAAAGCAGCAGGAGGAGCCATAGAGCCAACACCCCCATCCAGGGGCCCACATGCGATGCGCCCACCATGCGGAGGGCCATAGAGCCAACACCACCATCCAGGGGCCCCACATGCTGACTGCACCCACATGGAGGAGCCATAGAGCCAACACCACCATCCAGGGGCCCCACATGCTGACTGCACCCACAGCTGCTGGAGGAGCCATAGAGCCAACACCACCATCCAGGGGCCCCACATGCTGACTGCGCCCACAGCTGCTGGAGGGCCATTGAGCCAACACCACCCGACAGGGGCCCCACATACTGACTGCACCACAGCTGTGCAGGCCAAGAGCCAACACCACCATCCAGGGGCCCCACATGCTGACTGCACCCACAGCTGCTGGAGGAGCCATAGAGCCAACACCACCATCCAGGGGCCCCACATGCTGACTGCACCCACAGCTGCTGGAGGGGCCATAGAGCCAACACCACCATCCAGGGGCCCCCTCATGTTCACTGCATCCACAGCTGCTGGAGGGTCCATAGAGCCATTACCACCATCCAGGGGCCCCACATGCTGACTGCACCCACAGCAGCTGGAGGAGCCATAGAGCCACCACCACCATCCAGGGGCCCCACATACTGACTGCACCCACAGCTGCTGGAGGAGCCATAGAGCCAACACCACCATCCAGGGGCCCCACATGGTGACTGCAGCCACAGCTGCTGGAGAGGCCATAGAGCCAACACCACCATCCAGGGGCCACACACATGCCAGCTGGGGAATTAAGGGTCAGGGAAGTACTTGGAAGTCTGGGTCATGTTCTTACAACAAGAGTCAGACATTTCAAGCTGTGTGACATCGCATTGTCAAGCTGTAACAACCTATCTACCCCAAAGGAGACAAACAGCATGTATGACATCAAGAAGGATGGATTCATAACCGAATCGGTTCTGAGTGCCTTCCACGTGGATGACTGGCCCCATACACAGTAGGGTTAGAAGAGGTGCAGTGACATCCGTCTGCTCCCGGGCCCCATACACAGTAGGGTTAGAAGAGGTGCAGTGACAACAGTCTGCTCGAGGCCCCCATACACAGTAGGGTTAGAAGAGGTGCAGTGACATCAGTCTGCTCCGGGGCCCCATACACAGTAGGGTTAGCAGAGGTGCAGTGACATCCGTCTGTTTCGGGGCCTAATACCCAATAGAGTTAGCAGAGGTGCTGTGACATCCGTGTACTCCAGGGCCCCATACACAGTAGGGTTAGCAGAGGTGCAGTGACATCCGTCTGCTCCGGGGCCCCATACACAGTAGGGTTAGCAGAGGTGCAGTGACATCCGTCTGTTCCGGGGCCTAATACCCAATAGAGTTAGCAGAGGTGCTGTGACATCCGTGTTCTCCAGGGCCCCATACACAATAAAAAGGAATAATGAGCTGCTCTCTTGTTCTCTGGTTTCAGCAGCTCGGGCCCCCACTGAAGACTGACTGGCAAACCTCTGCAGTCTCCTCAATCAAATTTTTCTTCTTTGGGTGCCTCGGGGCAATCAATTTAAGCTTGAAAGAAACCTTTTAGAGGAGGGCGCCCTTATTCACACACAGGAAGCGGAGGACAATGGCCGCTGTGTTGTGGGTTTGTTTGAAATGAACACCTTGCTGCTTTGAAGGATAGTCGCCTCCCAGGAAACTTTGCCTGGAAATCACTTAAAAGGCAACCTGTTCTGTTATCTGCAGATGTCCTGCCTGATATATTACAGCTCAACCAGATACAACATGCGCTGTATACTAGATACTTTTCCAATTTATTTTGGTCATTTCTATAGCGCCGTTCTATACCACAGTGCTGTACAGACATTATCGTCATTCACATTGCTCCCTACATCCATTGGGGCTCACAATCTAAATTCAAGATCAGCCTATCCAGATTTTTAGGGGAGTGTGGGGGAAACCTTAGTACCGGGAGGAAAAAAACACAAAAAAGGCAAACCAATTTCAGGCAGATGGTATCTTTGGTGGGATTTGAACTGAGAACCCTAGCACTGCAAGGCAACAATGTCAACCACCGAGCCACAGCATGCTAACCACCGAGCCACACCGTACGAGCCACGTCGCTGAACAGTACTAACCATCAAGCCACCGTGCTGCACCGTACTAACCACCGAGCTGCACCATACTAACCACAGAGCCACCGCACTGCACCATACTAACCACAGCCACCATGCTAACCACCGCGCCACACCATACGAGCCACTGCGCTGCACCGTACTAACCACCGAGCCACCTCGATGAACAAAACTAACCATCAAGCCACCGGACTAACCACCGAGCTGCACCATACTAACCAGAGCCACCATACTAACCACAGAACCACCGCGCTGCACCATACTAACCACAGAGCCACCGTGCTGCCCCAGACTAACCACAGCCACCCTACTAACCACCATGCTAACCACCGCGCGGCACCCTACTAACCAGAGCCACCATGCTAAGCAGTGAGCCACCATGCTTCACTATACTAATCACTGAGCCTGTAATACACCGTAACAACCAATGACGCAGCATGTTGAACTATAATAACCAATAAGCCACGATGCTAGAACCAGCTGACAAAAGCCACTGGGTTGCACCCTACTATACAGAGACATAGTGCTGGCCACTGAGCCACCGTGCTGCACAATAATCACCACTGTGCCACCACGCTGCACCATATTAACCACTGAGCCATTGTACTGCACCATAAGAACAAGAACCAATGAGCCACAGTGCTGCATTATAAGATCCAATGAGCCACGATTGTGTTAACCATGGTGCTACTCCATGCTCACCAATGAGCCGCAGTGCTACACAATCATAGCCAATGACTATCTGTGGAGGTTACAGGTACTTTAGCGCCCCACTGCCTAGGGAGGTGCATCCACCAGTCTCACTATAATGGTCATGTGAGGTTTGGGGGAGCAGCAGACCTCCATTCTCTGCTGCACCGCATAGTGCATGGCTGTTACGTGCTGCTTTTTTTTGGCCCCCAGATTGGTTTCTGGTCTTCAGCCACCCACACATGCTATAGGAATGTTGGCCAAACCACTCTACTATATATTATGTATAGGGGCATCCTATACACAAATCAGCAATTGGATTCCCACAGTCCCCATCCTTTTTTCCGTCTACATAAGCCACCCCGAGGGGGTCTGCTGGAGCCAGAGTCATCTGCCAGCGGCCCCAAACCCTCTCCTATCCAATGAGCACACATGCATGATCGGAGGTGTATGGGGGAGTCAGGAGAAACAGCTGTCAGGGAGAAAACCAGACTAATTGCTCACCCTGCCAGTCAGCCAAAAAGTCCGCTGCCAAAAGAGGTGCTAGTCTCAGAGGCACCGGTACAGCTAGGAGTCACATCAGATTGGGGCTAACAGATCGGCACAGGGCACTGGATCTAACCTCAATTTGGACAACCGGTGTCAGCTTGAGACGGACCCCAACAGTAATAGAGGCACATTCTGGGGGCTCAGGGCTGTGTTGGGGGAGATGTTGCCGAGAATTGAGTATATAGCTTAAAGACACTTATTGGCCAAGCACGTGGGACAGCTTATCTCAGTTCTGCCTAAATTGGGCAACTCTGGTCCCATTACCTCAACGTGCTGAACTCTGAAGTTTGCAGAATGGAGGTAATGGACCGGAGTTCATCTCTGTAAGTCCGTGGGGCCAGTCACGAGCTACTGATTATCGAATAACATGATAGAGAGGATTAATCATTGCCTACGTGGAGCGGTCAAGTGGCCGATACCAGAGAACATCAGCGAGAGCCAACGTTAGCTCTGATAGGAAGCAGCATTAAACCTAAATCAAGAAAATTGCCCCAAGAGTCAAAAAGAGCATGGGATCCACCTCTAAGGGGATGTAAGAAATGCTCTTTAAAGGGGTTTTCAAACACCTTTATAAACCTCCCTAACCCCTCCCTCTGCACTAAAATAGAAAAATACCCCATACTTAGTTCTTCCATCACAACTGCTCCAGCGTGGCCAGAGCTCCCGTGTTCTTTCACCGATGTCACCTTCATGGATCAGATAAGGCTGCAGCCAATCAGCATGTACAGCATGTGACCCAGGAGGTCAGTGATTGGTTCCTGGATCACATGAGCAAAAGCCAATCACATGTACAGCATGTACCCAGGAGGTCATGATTTCATGGATCAGATAAGGCTGCAGCCAATCAGCATGTACAGCAAGTGACCCAGGAGGTCAGTGATTGTTTCCTGGATCACATCAGGCTACAGCCAATCAGCATGTACAGCATGTGACCCAGGAGGTCAGTGATTGGTTCCTGGATCACATGATGCTGCAGCCAATCAGCATGTACAGCATGTGACCCTGGAGGTCAGTGATTGGTTCCTGGATCATATGATACTGCAGCCAATCTGCATGTACAACATGTGACCGCGGATATCAGTGATTGGTTCCTGGATCACCTGATTCTGCAGCCTATCTGCATGTACAGCATGTGACCACGGAGGTCAGTGATTGGTTCATGGATCACATGATGCTGCAGCCAATCTGCATGTACAGCATGTGACCACGGAGGTCAGTGATTGGTTCCTGGATCACATGATGCTGCAGCCAATCCGCATGTACAGCATGTGACCGCAGAGGTCAGTGATTGGCTGCAGCATCATGTGATTCATGGATGTGATATCATTGAGACATCGGGAGGACACTCGAGCTCTGGAACGGGGTGATGGGAGAGGTAAGTATGGGATCAGTTTAGATTTCAGCAAAGCGGGAGGTTGCAAGTATGTCCACACAGATTCGGACTTTAAATACTCATCTAAAACCAAAAGTAAATCCTCCCCATTAACCTCAATAGAAAATATACTTTGTAGCTCATACAACGTATATCTTTGCGGGTCAGTTTTTCGCCCAAAAAATTCTGAGAACATGTTCATTCTTGGGTCGGAAAACAAGTCAAAACTTACTACTGAGGTCTATGGGGATGGCTACAAACCTCATGTAACCGCGCCCCAGAAATTTGTATGTGGTCTTAATGCAAATCTGTGTCTAAAACCACATAGACATAAAGAGGACTGGTTTCGGACTTTAAACCGCGCGTGCTAAAACTTCCCAAAATCCATATGCAATACCATATGCAAAAACGGACGCGGATTTCAATGGCTAAATTCGATTTGGACGTTGGACTCATTGTGTGGGAGGTTCTTAAAGGTCTGGAAAAACCCCTTTAAGCGCGATGACCTGATGGGGCTGCAGGCGTCTAAGAGAGGTGAAGCCTAAAGGAGACCAGGGCACGGGATAACATCCTTGAAGAGATGACAAGCAGTGTCTTACATATAGTGTACCTATCCTCCCCCAGAAATTTCTCAGGTAGCACCATACACCATTTATTACCTGGGCAGGGATGACAGGCGCACATACCTACTGAGTCAGACAGTGAGAATGCTCATGTTGTGGCTTTGAAGCCGGTTTATTAGAAAGGGCTGGCGGTGTGACAAGTGGCGTGTAAGTGAGGACACCCCGCGTCTAGACAAAGTCATTAGCAGCAGGAATGTGCAGCAGTGAGCCCCCTCTCTGCTGCCCTGTATCAATGGCCTCTGGGACATGCTGGAAAAGACTGACCGCTCCACCCAAAATTTTTCGAGGGTTCTGCTGTAACCCACAACCCCAGCCTGGAAGGACAATGCCAATTTGTCATCTTAGTAATAGCAGTATAAAGTGTTATACCTACATATACACATAGTATATGGTCAGCTTCATACACAACCAAATGCAACATATACAACTCCTGCCAAGTCCCCATCACTAACTCCAGCCTGAGCCCTGTCCTCGAACACTAAGAAAGGAACAATAACATCAAATACAATTTTGAGTTCACATATTGAGAAGCAATAAGCGAATACTTTAAAGATTTTTGCAAATTGGGTGATTTTTTTGGGTTGTTTTTTTTTTACAGGTTTTTGGAAGTTTCTCTATGTACATTATTCTCTCTGACTTCTCTTCTGTGAGAGGATGACCTGACGATCCTTATTTCTGGTTGGTTCTAGTCTGAGTGTAAGTATTATCACCAAGAAACTTAAGTGTAAAGAAACACACACACACACACACAGTGCAGAAAAAAAGATTATCCTACTTCATTTTCATGTATTGCTCATGGGTTAGTATAATCTTATCTCTCCCTGTGTAGAGAACAATAGAACGATCAATGTGTCATTACCTACTAATTGTAATGAGACTAGATAGTGTTAAAGGGGTTGTCTCACTACATTGATTAGTCCAGTTTTCTTGGTTGCATTTTTAATTTAGGGCTTGTTTAATAGCTTATAGTAGTAGCCAGGTCTGTAGCTATAGCAACCAGCGCGGGCAGCCTATCAGAAAAGATCAAACAGGTCTGTAGCTATAGCGACCAGCACTGGCAGCCGATCAGGAAAGATCAAACAGGTCTGTAGCTATAGCAACCAGCACTGGCAGCCTATCAGGAGAGATCAAACAGGTCTGTAGCTAGAGCAACCAGCACTGGCAGCCTATCAGTAGAGATCAACAGGTCTGTAGCTATAGCAACCAGTGCTGGCAGCCTATGAGGAGAGATCAACAGGTCTGTAGCTATAGCAACCAGTGCTGGCAGCCTATGAGGAGAGATCGAACAGGTCTGTAGCTATAGCAACCAGCGCTGGCAGCCTATCAAGAGAGATCGAATAGGTCTGTAGCTATAGCGACCAGTGCTGGCAGCCTATGAGGTGAGATCAACAGGTCTGTAGCTATAGCAACCAGCGCTGGCAGCCTATCAGGAGAGATTGAACAGGTCTGTAGCTATAGCAACCAGCTGGGGCAGCCTACAGGAGAGATAGAACAGGTCTGTACCTATAGCAACCAGGCTGGCAGCCTATCAGGAGAGACAAACAGGTCTGTAGCTAAGCAACCAGCAGCTGGCAGCCTATCAGGAGAGATCAAACAGGTCTGTAGCTAGAGCAACCAGCACTGGCAGCCTATCAAAGGGTATAGATCAAGGTCTGTATGCTATATGCAACAGTGCTGGCACCTATAAGAAGACAACAGAATCGTAGTATGAGCAACCAGCGTAGCAGCCACTGAAGAAGATGATCAAACAGGTTCGTACTATAGCTACCTGAGGACTATTTTCAGCCCAACAAGAGGGCTATCTAGGAATAGGTAGGACACTGTTAATGGACATATATTGCAAAGTGACTTGTTTTTGCAACATCTTTAACATAAAAAGCAGCAATCGTTGTAGTGAGACAACCCCTTTAAGCAGCAGCTGAAGTAAGATGAGTCTGCCCTGGGTTCGGTCACACAAAAGGACAATATTTTACATGCAATTTCAAATTGCAGAGGACTGCTGAAATATTTAAAAAAAATGCAAAAAATTCTACTACAAATAGTTTTCCCAGGAATATTATTCTGAACTAAAATACTCCTTTCTGACGGCAGTCTCCTTTCAAAGTTCCCCCATGTACATGACTTCCTGGCTTGTCTCCCACTTCCCCTCTGAACTCTGGTGGCACCAATAAAGATTGCTCGACTGTCCTTTTCTATGCCGACTACAGCCTGAGAGGTGTAAGTATTATCAGCAAGACCTGATAAGTGTAAGGCAGTGAGGATCGCTTGAAGTTCTCTTCCAGACGGATTACCCTTCGAGAGGTATAAGTACTATCAGCAGAACCTGATAAGTGTCAAGTAGGGAGTCTAGAAGAGAACATCAAGAAATCCTGACTACAGCCTGAGAGGTGTCATTATTATCAGCAGGACCGAAAAAGTGTGAAGCAGTGATAATCGCGTGACGTTCTCTTCCAGAGAGGTGTAAGTATGATCAGCAGAATCTGCTAAGTGTGAAGTAGGCTATAAAACCCAACAATGCAGAAAAAGATGAACCCACTATGCTTCCATGTATTGCTCTGGTCATTGCCCTGTGTTCTAGTCTAATCTTTTCTATCCCTCTCCGGAGAAAAACAGAGTGAGCAGTCATTACCTACTATTTGTAATCAAACGACATACAGATAAACAGCAGCTGCAGGAAAATGAGATTTGTCAGAACTTTTATCTCTTTACTGCCACAACTAGAAAGGACAAGATTTGATGTCAATTTTCATTGCATAGGACTGCCACATTGAAAAAAAGGAAAAAAATGCACTAAATTCTAATTAAATTAGATTTAGCAAAAAAAAAAAAAAATGCAGAGAGCAGTGTCCCTTTAAAACCAACAAACTCCCAATATGAGGGTAGGCGTTACATAATCTTACCGATACAAGTTTGACCGCTCCTCGTGTAACCGGGGAAACATTCGCACGTGAAGACGCCATCGCCACGAGGAAGGCACTGAGAGTTGGTGAGGTCGCAGGTGTGGGTGCCATCCTCACAGGGGTTCCCGAATGTGCCTCCAGCTAAAATGGAGACAAAATAGGAAGAGTTGTATAGGAAGTTTACATATGAAATAATGTTGTTGCCAAGAAAAAAAAATAAAAAATAAAATCTGATTAACCTTCCGACAAGACTCCGGCTCGCAAAGCGTCAGCCCATCACCGGACCCTGACAGCTGAGCGTGGCCCTAAGGCCAACTTATATGCAGGATCTAAGGATCACTGTAGGGTTAGGACATGACTGCACAGCTCGGATTTTCAGATGGTCGGATTTCAAAAAAACTTGGACCAGTTTGTTTATCACTCCGAGTTAGTGAATATTTGCAGTTTCCTGCTCTAAATTTGCACAATTTTTAGTTTTTTCTAGAGAGCCCTAGACCTCAAATATAGTGAAGGTCACTGATCCGGATAGTCAGAATGACTCGGACTGCGATATTTGTTCAGCACCAGACACGATCACAAGAAAACTTTTACTTAAAGGGATTAAATTCTCAATCCGGAAATAACAATCACGGGAAAAGACGATTTGTGCGGGACGGATTATGATACAGGAGAACGGGCAGAGCCGAGCACCACGAGGACAAGGGGGCCCAACCGGGTACAAGAACATTGGGCCTCATTTATCAAAACTGTCTAACAGTAAGGCTGTCTGTTGCCCATAGCAACCAATCAGCGCCCATAGCAACCAATCAGCACCCATAGCAACCAATCAGCACCCATAATAACCAGAGTTCACAGTAACCAATCAGAGCTCATAGCAACCAATCAGCACCCATAATAACCAGAGTTCACGTAACCACAGAGCTCATAGCAACCAAAGCCCCATAGCAACCAATCGTACCGCATACGCAAACCAATCGCCCACCGCAACAATCTAGCCATCAACCCAAACATCAACCCAAATCGAGCCCACCGAAAAACCAATTCCCGAACCACGGGTCAACCAATCGACCCAAACCAATTCACGCCAACACCGCAACCAATCGGCCCACCGCAACAATCTGAGCCCACCGAACCAATCGCGCCCACGCAACCAATCAGCGCCCATAGCAACCAATCAGCGCCCACCGCAAACAATCAGCGCCCACCGCAAACAATCAGCGCCCACCGCAAACAATCAGCGCCCACCGCAAACAATCAGCGCCCACCGCAAACAATCAGCGCCCATAATAACCACAGCTCACAGCAACCAATCAGCGTCCATAGCAACCAATCAGAATTAAGCTTTCATTTTTCCAGACCAATATAAGAAATGAAAGCTGAGCTCTGATTGGTTGCTCTGAGTGCTGATTGGTTGCTATGGGCAACAGAGACCATCTTGTTGTTAGACAGTTTGGATGAAGGAGGCCCAGTGTTCCTTTTTGTAGGCAACAAGTAGCTGGTGGCTTTCTGCTATATAACACTACTACATGGGGACCAAGATATGTGGCGGTATTATTTATACCATTCATTATTGATACTTATGCTGCTGCTTTACCTTTGTGTCATTAGGTGGTAGGGCCCCACCTCATTTTGCTGTGGGCCCTAGAAATTTGAAATTGGCGTCTGTTCACATGGAAGGCTGAATTTTCAGCGTCCAAATCGGCGTCAAATCGTCATCTGAAAACCTCCTCAATGCAGCACTTTTCAGATGAGGTTTAGACAAGATTTTAAACAGGTTTTCGACAAGGTTTTCAAACACTTTTCTTTCTGAAACACCCATACAAATTAAAAGCCAGAGCAAAAACCTCCCCCCAAATAAGTGCAAAAACCCAGGTCTAAAGCCACGCTGAGGTTTGGAAGCTCTCTATTGATTTCAATGGGGATTGTCAGCTTTGAAAATGCTTCAAGAACTGACCCGACGCCTTTTGCAGCGTCTAAAGAAGTGCGAGAAATGCATGGAAAAACCTCGTCGTGTGCAAACTACAACACATATATAGGGATCAATGAAAATTAACCAAAGGAGTTCTTGCTGACGAAATGCACAAAAAACAGCCGCATGAACAATTCTAGCCATGTATGTTGTTCCCCAATAGGGGGACATTTACTTCAACTTTAATCAACAATGAATTTTACTTTTCATTTTTAAACTAAAAAAAAAAAAGGGCGGCCATAGCTCCATTTCTCCAAATCCTCCTGCAGAGACCAGAAGGGGAAGCTTCCTGCATATAGACTGGTGGCAATAACTAAACTGTATGCAGGGATCTTCCCCCAGTAGTCAGTGGATTCGTAGGATAAGCAATGGGGTACAGGTCACTGAATGCTCTAGAACACTGTAGATGCTCCGTATTGCAATCAGGGTACTTACCCACCACGCAGTTCACGCCGTCTGATGAGAACGCGTACCCCGGCTGACACTCGCACCGGTAGCTGCCGGGCAGGTTCAGACATTGAGTGTTGCGGCCACAGTTGGCGAGTCCGGCCTCGCATTCATCGACATCTTGGGAGAAAACAAATTAAGACACAGACATAAGATGATGGTTCAGTACAGGCCCGCACAACATACACCTCGGGGACCAAATAAGACTGCAAAGAGGCGTAGCTGGTGGAAACTCTACCCCAAAAATGGGTAGTGTGGGGGGCATTCCTGGCCAGTCCAGAGGTGTTCCCAGATGATCTGGTGTGTTCCCATGTGGTCTGGGGACATAACCGGACAATCCGGTGATGTTTCCAAGCAATTTCGGCTCCCACCTTTTGCAAAGTTGTCCACCTTAGTTTGGCCATGACTGTTTTGCATCCGATTTTACACGGGCAAGTGACCCCCTCACAATTTAGGTTCTCAGGGTTTGGTACATTGCACTGGTTTTGGAGGGTGTTTCTAGCTTTGCATTGTTGTTGCAGGGGGCCAAAAATACCTACTTCATGTTTTTAGGAAAAATTGGCACATCGTTATTTGGGGATCTAAAACAACGATACTGGTAGCTTAACACTTGAGAACACATTGTAACTTGGGGATCTGGAAAATCATTGTTCTAGATACCTCAAACACCAGCACTCTAGAACCAACCATTAAAGGGACACTGATCACATTATTTACCTTTGTCTACATTTTAAAAGATAAAGACCATTAACAATTACGCTGCTGTTCCGATTTTGCTTACTTTCAGAGATAAAGCAATTCTTCTCTTCTACTTCTGCACAAAAGCTTCCCTAAGTTACTGAAC
This sequence comes from Phyllomedusa bahiana, assembly GCA_025379985.1. Taxonomy (NCBI): domain Eukaryota; kingdom Metazoa; phylum Chordata; class Amphibia; order Anura; family Hylidae; genus Phyllomedusa; species Phyllomedusa bahiana. The sequence continues at coordinate 24,666 of JAODAL010035563.1, read as the reverse complement.
ATCTCTCTGCGCTCTAGCAGCCCTGACTGGGACGGTAACGACAAACTCTGCTGTGTTAGATCAGAAGCACAGGAGCTTGTTTATGTTTCTTACTGACAAATTTTAACTCTCTCAAACTCTGTGGACTTCCGCCCTGTTATTAAAACCCCTTCATCAGCATTGTCCCAATAACAGAGCTGAAATGTCAGTCACTGATGTCCAACTGGCCACAGCCTGAATCGGAAGTGGAAGCCTAAAGCTATAGAATCCCCCACAGCCTGAACAGGAAGCGGGAGCCTCAAGCTGCAAAACCACCCACAGCCTGAACCGAAAGTGGAAGCCTAAAGCTATGGAATCCCCCACAGTCTGAACAGGAAGCGGGAACTTGAAGCTGCAGAACTTCCCAGAGCTTGACCCGAAAGTGGAAGACTAAAGCTATGGAATCCCCCACAGCCTGAACAGGAAGCGGGAACTTGAAGCTGCAGAACTACCCAGAGCCTGACCCGAAAGTGGAAGACTAAAGCTATGGAATCCCCCACAGCCTGAACAGGAAGCGAGAGCCTGAAGCTACAGAACCAAACATAGTCGGAACTGGAAGCATAAAGCTATAGAATCACACACAGCCTGAACAGGAAGCGGGAGCCTGAAACTAGAGAATCATCCAAAACTTGGACAGGAAGTGGGAGTCTGAAGCTGTAGAACTGCCCACAGCTTGAATATGAAACAAACAAGAGTCTGAAACTGTCAAAACACCCACAGCCTGAACCAGAAGTTAAAGCAGAAAGCTAGAGATTCACCCACGTGCTGAACAGGAAGTGGGAGCCGGAAGCTATAGAACCGCCCACAGCCGAACAGGAAGTGAAAGCCTAAAGCTGGCTGGGACAGGCAGACTGTGAACCAGCATGGTGAGAACACCCCTTTAATGACACAGCACTGCTTAGCATGTATTGGCTCTAGAACACCCCTCTCTATCCCATTGCCCACCGGACATTTACATGTTCTAGAACAAGGACCCCGTTCGCATGTTCCGAGAGGCACAGATTATCTATCCTGCATTTTTGTCCAAGTTCAAAAGTTTGAGGAAACGATTATCCCCCGCGTGTTTGTGTAATCTGCATTCAGCACCATGAATCTTCCGCTATCCCCGGTGCCGACAGATTATTCACTGGATTGCTTGGGAATTGCTCAACTTTCCTCCCACAGAATAAACCGGGCAATGTGTCATCTGCAGACAAACCTCCGGAGGTTAGACCTCGCCAAAGATCAACCGGCAACGTCCCTCGGACCACAACCCACAGAGACTAATCAAGTCTATACACCCAGAACAAACTGGGGCCCTATGGCGTCACCCGGAAAGGGAAGAGGCTGCACCCGACCACAAGGCCTCAGGGGTCTGAAGCTGCATTGGAAGGGTGTCCTCTTTTTGACCATGTAAAGGGGAATTAACATGAGACCCCATTATAAATTAAACCCAAGAACCATGGGGGCTCAAAGACAACTGGAGATAGCAGGTAATGCCCAATGAGATCTATGATGGAGCTTGGTTGCCCAGCATTGATGACTGCAGGGGTCTCCACCAATCCACACGGCCACTGCCTCAGGATTTGGGGTTACGCCACCTTGGCACCTGAGAAATTGAGGTACCAAACCTCCATTTACTTAGATGTGGAGTCTGCCAGAGCCTTACACTACCCCAGTCTGAGCTCTCCCCAATTTTGTGTGCCCAAGGGCCCGAGCCCTAAGGGGGGTCCTTTAATTTTAACCACATCGCGGGGTAAAACTGGGGGATTAATCCCAACCGCAAAAAAGGCCCAAATGAGGGATACGGGGGGGAAAACTGGGAAGCCATAAATGTATAGGGTCACTATGGGGGGCTGAGGAGCATAAAAGTTTTAGGGGTTACTAGGGGGGAGCTGAGGTGCCGTCACGGGTGTACCGGTAACTGGGGGAGCTGAGGACCATCACTTTATGGGCGGTCATTTAGGGGGGAGTTTAGGAGCCGTCAATGTGTAAGGGGTTACAAAGGGGGGGGACTGAGGACCCCTTCACTGGTAGCTGTCCCTAGGGGGGGGGGGAGCTGAGGAGCCTCACTGTGCACCCGGCACAAATGGGGGGAGCTGGGGAGCCTCACGTGTTAGCAGTCACTTTTCCAAAGGAGTGGGGAGCCGTCACTGTGTAGCGGCCCACTAGGGGGGGAGGGGGGATTCATTCACTTTTGTAGCGGTCACTTTGGGGGGGCGGGTTGAGAAGCCTCCCCCTGTATAGCGGTCACTATGGGGGGGGGTGAGGACCGTCCTGTGAAGCGGTCCTAGGGGGGGAAGTGAGGTGCCTTTCCAATGTTAGGGGTAAATAGGGGGGGGGAGCGAGGACCCGTAAAATGGTAGCTGTCACGGGGGGGGAGGAGCTGAGGGCCTTTCACTGTGCACTGTCACTTTTGGGGGGGGGAGGAGCTGGGGGGGGGCCGGGTCACTGTGCAGCTGTCACTATGGGAGGGGGGGGGGGGGGAGCTGAGGAGCCGTCACTGTGTACATTCTTTTATCAAGGGAGTTTGAGGACCCTTAAATGTTTTTAAGCAGTCACAAAAGGGGGGAGCTAGGAGCAGCCCCGGTTGTAGCTTTCCATTAATGGGGGGAGCTGAGGAGCCGTCACTGTGTAGCGGTCACTATGGGGGGAGCTGAGGTGCCGTCTCTGTTTCGCGGTGACTCTGACGGGGCGCTGAGGAGGCACTACGGTGCCGCGTTCACTTTGGGGGGCAGCTGAGGAGCCGTCACTGTGTAGCGGTCACTATGGGGGGAGCTGAGGAGTCGTCACTGTGTAGCGGTCACTATGGGGGGGAGCTGAGGAAGCCGTCATGTGCACGGTCAACATATGTGGGGCAGTAGGAGCCTATCCACTGTGTAGTGGTCACTATGGGGGGGCATGAGGAGCCGTCACTGTGCAGCTGTCACTATGGGGGGAGCTGAGGAAGCCGTTACAGTGCTGCTGTCACTATGGGGGGGTGGGGGGGGGGGGGAGCTGAGGAGCCGTCACTGTGTAGCGGTCACTATGGGGGGAGCTGAGGAGCCGTCACTGTGTAGCGGTCACTATGGGGGGCAGCTGTGAAGCCGCACTTTGTAGCTGTCACTATGAGGGGAGCTGAGGAGTCGTCACTGTGCAGCAGTCACTATGAGGGGAGCTGAGGAGCCGTCACTGTGCAGCTGTCACTATGAGGGGAGCTGAGGAGCTGTCACTTTGTAGCGGTCACTATGAGGGGAGCTGAGGAGCCGTCACTGTGCAGCAGTCACTATGAGGGGAGCTGAGGAGCCGTCACTGTGTAGCGGTCACTATGGGGGGAGCTGTCACTGTGTAGCGGTCACTAGGGGGGGAGCTGTCACTGTGTAGCGGTCACTATGGCGGGGCGCTGAGGAGTCGTCACCGTGTAGCGGTCACTATGGGGAGGACCTGATGAGCCGTCACTGTGCAGCGGTCACTATGGGGGAGAGCTGAGGAGCAGTCACTGTGCAGCGGTCACTATGGGGGGAGCTGAGGAGTCATCACTGTGCAGCGGTCACTATGGGAGGGTAGCTGAGGAGAAGCCGGCCACTGTGTAGCGGTCACTATGGCGGGGCGCTGAGGAGCCGTCACTGTGTAGCGGTCACTATGGGGGGAGCTGAGGAGCCGTCACTGTGCAGCGGTCACTATGGGGGGAGCTGAGGAGCCGTCACTGTGTAGCGGTCACTATGGGGGGAGCTGAGGAGCCGTCTCTGTGTAGTGGTCACTACGGGGAGGAACTTAGTCTTATGGGTTCAACACCAAGGGTCCCCCATTCCCATAGATATGCGGGGGCACTGCCTCTATAGTGGTTATAACACAAGTACATTATTAAAAAAAAAAAAAAAAAAGACACCACCAAAGGTTGAGACAATCGGACTGAAAGCCTCACGTCGGGGGTCTGAGCCTTTCTATGATGAGACCCACAGACTCGTATCACTGTCTCTGCAGACGCTGAGCGCGGCGTGGGAATCGTGAGGACGGCGCAGATGTGTCTGCCGCCTCGGCTCCGCTTCCTGTGCTGTGTAATGGGAAATCCATCTGAGAACGGCAAATAAGAACCAGACGGGAGACTCCCCGAGACAAGTGCAAAGCCGCGGTGTGCCGCCTGCAGGGGCCGGACATGTGGGTGAGCAGCGGCTGGAGCACACAGTCACTGGGTGCCGCAGCTACTGTGTTGTTATGTGTGTCTGTATATACATGTGTAGCTGTATATATGTATGTACATATGAATGTGTGGGTGTATGCATAAATTTGTATATTTGAACATGTGACTATTTATAAATGTGTATGTACATTATCCAAACCGTGGTGAAAGTCCATGAAGACAGGGACACCTCCCCCCCTCTGAAAACTGGAAGGGTAACGCCCATCTGACTAATTCAGCAATACATTTCCAGGAGGAAGAACAGAGGAACCGCACGATACAGACGTATGAGAGGATGCTGCAGAATTGGAATTTCACAGGAAACACAAGAACTTACTGAAAGAGACAATTCTGGAGCCTCTTCTCTTATAACCCTGTGCTGTTCCTCGGTTATTCCTCCTGGAAATGCTTTAATGAATCTGTCAGATGGGTGTTACCATTCCAGTGTTCAAAGGGGCGTTTCTCTGCCCATCAGGGCTGAAAGTCAATGTCAGATTGTGCAGGGACACGCCCTCAAAAGGTAACACCCATATGACAGATTCAGTCATACAGAGGAACAACAGAGGAAGAGAAGATGCTCCAGAATTGTTATTTCACAGGGAACACAAGGATCTGTGCCTATTCCGGACATGTCGGTTTTAGGGGTCAATAGGTGGAGGGGGAAGGGACGAGTGTGAGCAGTAAATTCCACAGTGCATTACTAAGCAAGGGGCGCCATAAAGCTCAAAAAGCTTCTTCCATAACAGAGGAGGAGGTCGGGGGTCACTCACCGGTGCAGTCTCTGCCATCTCCCTGGTATCCGGAGGCACAGGCGCAGGTGTAGTTGAGTCCGGAGGTGGGCTGGCACTGGGCTCGGGTGTCGCACACGTGGGTCCCATCGTAGCAGGGGCTGACCGGTGTCGGCTCCTGAGAAGAATCTGTTGGCAAAATAGAAACTCAGTTCAGTTGCTCAGAGAAGTTCACATACAACATTTCAGTCCTTTCTGACAATAGCTGGAATGCAAATAACTTCTTGCCCGGGACCCACATTCTGAATATGGGCAGCTAGACCGCTAGCCAACTAATGAAGGACCACAGCATACCTCCCAACTGTCCCTATTTTGGAGGGACAGTCCCTATTTTTTACCCTTGTCCCTCTGTCCCTCTTAGCTCTATAAAATGTCCTCTTTTTCATTTAGGAAAAACAGATTTGATCAATAAACTGACTCTCTTGCTGTATAAAGTATCTGATTGCTTCCTCGCTGTATATTACATAACCACTTACTTAATATCTCATCATTGGATACCAAGCAATCCTGAAAGTGTATCCCTTTTTGCCTGTCTAAAAAGTTGGAATGTATGTGTCGGGGCGTGGTTAGAGGTGTGTCTTGGTGTGATGTCATATTTTTGGGTGATCTACTCTACCTTCCCTCCACCCAAACATTGTACATCCCACCCACCCCTAGACTAGGTCCATCCTACTCTTAGGCTATGTTCACAACGGGGTGAGGGGGGGAGGTGAGCGGGGGAGTGAGCGGGGTGGGGCCGGCCCCCCCTCTCGCCGGCCATTAGACTATCATTTACTAGCGGCGCGTTATACTCGCTAGAAAGTGAAATTGGTCAATTATCTCCCCGCCCCCCCACCTCCTAGGCGGCTTCGCCGGGCGGGGAGAAGAGACGTTAATCCATACGAACTTCTCTATGAGAACTGTGAATTACCGTAATATGAATGGGCCGTTTTCAGCCCTTTATTTGCGCACTTCGGCTCGTAATTACGGAGCGATTTTCGGAGCAATTTATGCGGTGTGAATATGGCCTTATCCTCTCACCCACAAACATGGTCCATCCACCCCCCCTCACCTCCCCAACCTGTTCCATCCTAACCTCACCCTCCCACCGACGTGGTCCATCCTAACCTTCTCCCCCGCCCTCCCTTGTGGTCCATCCTAACCTTCTCCCCGCCCTCCCTTGTGGTCCATCCGACCCCCCACCCCGCCCGTCCGAGCCTCCCCACCGACGCGGCCCGTCCGAGCCTCCCCACCGACGCGGCCCGTCCGAGCCTCCCCACCGACGCGGCCCGTCCGAGCCTCCCCACCGGCGCGGCCCGTCCGAGCCTCCCCACCGGCGCGGTCCGTCCGAGCCTCCCCACCGGCGCGGTCCGTCCGAGCCTCCCCCACCGGCGCGGTCCGTCCGAGCCTCCCCACACGGTCGCGGTCGTCCGAGCTCCCCACGCACGCGGTCCGTCGAGCCCTCACCACCGACGCGCGGTCCGTCACCGTGCCTCCCCACCGACGCCGTCCGTCCGAGCCTCCCCACCGACGCCGTCCGTCCGAGCCTCCCCACCGACGCGGTCCATCCGAGCCTCCCCACCGACGCGGTCCATCCGAGCCTCCCCACCGACGCGGTCCATCCGAGGCTCCCCACCGACGCGGTCCGTCCGAGCCTCCCCACCGACGCGGTCCGTCCGAGCCTCCCCACCGACACGGTCCATTCTACCTTCCCTGTGACACGGCCTATTCTATCATCCCAACGACGCGGGTTCCGTCGAGCCTCCCACGACGCGCGGGTCCGTCCGAGCCTCCCCACCGACGCGGTCCGTCCGAGCCTCCCCACCGACGCGGTCCGTCCGAGCCTCCCCACCGACGCGGCCCGTCCGAGCCTCCCCACCGACGCGGACCGTCCAACCCACCCCACCGACCCGGACCGTCCGAGCCTCCCCACCGACGCGGACCGTCCGAGCCTCACACGACGCGGTCCGTACGAGCCTCCCCACCGACGCTGGCCCGTCGAGGCCTCCCCACCGACAGCGTCCGTCCGAGCCTTCCCTCCCGACGCGGAACGTCCGAAGCTCCCCAACGACGCCCGTCAGTCCGAGCCTCCCACCGAAGCCGCAGTCGATCCTCCCCACAGAACGCCGTCCGTCCTACCTTCCCTGTGACACGGCCTGTTCTATCCTCCCAACCTACGCGGCCCGTCCGAGCCTCCCCACCGACGCGGCCCGTCCGAGCCTCCCCACCGACGCGGCCCGTCCGAGCCTCCCCACCGACGCCGTCCGTCCGAGCCTCCCCACCGACGCGGTCCGTCCGAGCCTCCCCACCGACGCGGCCCGTCCGAGCCTCCCCACCGTTCGCGGCGTCGAGCTCCCCACCGACGCAGTCCGTCGAGCCTCCCACCGACGCCGTCCGTTCAGAGCCTCCCCACGACGCGTCCGTCCGAGCCTCCCACCAGCCGTCTCGTACGAGCCTCCCCACAGACGCGTCCGTCCGAGCCTCCCCACATCGACGACGTCCGTTCCTACATTCCCTCGTGACACGGCCTGTTATATCCTCGACCACCGACGCGGTCCATCCGAGCCTCCCCACCGACGCGGTCCATCCGAGCCTCCCCACCGACGCGGTCCATCCGAGCCTCCCCACCGACGCGGTCCATCGAGACATTCCCCACCGACGCGTCGGCGGGTGGTCCATCCGAGCCTACCCACGACCGCGGTCCATCCGAGCCTCCCACCGACCGGGTCCATCGAGCCTATCCCACCGACGCTGCGGTCAATCTAGAGCCTCCCCCACCGACGCGTCACATCCGAGCCTCCCACGACGTGGGGTCATTCCGAGCCTCCTCCCACCGACCGCGCAGGTCCATCCGGCCTCAACACCGACGACGGCGGGGGTCCATGCGAGCCCTCCCCACGACGCGGTCCATCCGAGCCTCGTGTGACATGGCCTATTCTATCCTCCCACGCATATCGTACATTCTTACCTTTCCCAAGATGGAAAATGCTACCCTTCCCCTGACATGGTCCACTCTACCCTCCCAGGCGCTACATGTAGCTGAAGACCCCATAGATATTCCACAAACACATCAAAAATCCGTGCCCTCCAAATGAGACATTACCATAATTTTTTCAGGTTAAACCAACGGACACAACAACAAAAACCAGACGGATGTCTTTTTAGTAAAAGAGATCCACCATAAAACAGATCCAGTTCTGTCTCGACAACACAAATGTGAGCCCCGCCGGATTCTACGCCTATGGATATTAGGCTTTATAGCAATGATTCGATTCCATTCAAATCGGCTCCAATTTATGATGGACCCCATTGAATGCAAAAGGATCCGTCTGGGTTCTGTCATGGCTTCCAATACCGATTTCAAGAGCTCCGATTGCCGTCATTGAATTTCAACTCTTATACAACATACATTCCTATAAAGCTTAATATCCATAGGTGTAGATTCAGGCTGGGTTCACCCCCGTGTCACAGAGGCAGCAACAGATCCGGTTTATAATGGACACCAAAGGTTGAATGACGGACCCTGGTGACTACAAACAGATCGTTCTGGTTGCCATTACCAATTTCAAGATCTCTGCGCAGTGATTTTGAACTCTTAGGGATATTTAGTTTTATAGGATTGTATGTTATAAGAGAGTTCCATTCATTGACAGCAACCAGATCTTGAACTTGACAATGGACACCACGACGGAAGCCAGACAGACCCCTGTATAGTGATTGGGATCCGTCTGCTTTCTGTCATGGCTTTTAACACCAATTTCAAGATCTCTGGTTGCTGTCAGTGAATTTGAACTCTTAGACAACTTACATTCCTATCAAGGTTAAACATCCATAGGTGTAGATTCAGGCTGGGTTCACACCCGCGTCGCAGAGACGGCACCAGATCTGTTTTATGATGGACACCAAACATGTTTGATGGACCCTGTTGACTACATGGGTGGGGATTCTGGTTCCCGTTGTGGTCTCCATTACTGATTTCAACATCTCTTAGTGCGGTCAGTGAATTGAAATCTTATATACATCCTTCCTATAAAAAAAACACACCATAAAGGGTTCCAATTCACGGTCTACTCCTGGCCAATATCAAGATCTCTGGTTGCTGTCAGTGAATTGGAACCCTAAGGCTAGGTTCACACGGTGTATTTGCAGGGCGTAATTACGTCCCGCAATTACGCCGTGTGGCCGGGGGCGGGGACCGTCACCCCGCCGGCCCATAGACTTTCATTACCAGCGGCGTGTATACGCCGCTAGTAATTCACATGTCACTTATCTCCCCCCGCGGCGGATTCCCCGAGCAGGAGAGGGACGTAATCCATAGTTCTCTATGAGAACTGTGGATTACCGTAATGACTTGGACGGATTCCAGACGTAATTTGCGCACTTCGGCGCGTAATTACGGACTGAAATACGTCCAGTTTTAAGCCGTGTGAACATTGCCTTATGAAGACTTATTTTTATAGGAATATTGTAGGAAAGCGATTAATTCAATGAAAGCAACCGGAGATCTTGAAATTGGTCAGAATTAGACATACAAAGCTTATCAAAATCTGCAGGACTCTGTATTTACACCTTACTTTCTCTGCTGTTATCAGAGGAGTGCGGCGGGGCCCTCATTAGGACTCTGACGCTGCTCACCGGCCCCTCATGCCATTTTGTAGATGATCTTAAAGCCGCTCTTCCGAAACGCCCGAGTTCACTGACTGGCCCCTGGCAGGGTGTCGTCTGCCCCCGGGGCTTTGTCCTGGTGACATTCTCAGAGGGATCTCAATCCCGCTCCCCTTTGTGTTTGGCTAATGAATAGCGGCTGCCCCTCTTTGGGAGACTTCATGGAGCACATTAGGTCTCTCGACTTCCTGACCCTGAAAGCTGCTGCCAAATTACTCAGGCGGAGAACAGAAAAGGGGCTTTGTGGCATGAAAGAAAGGCGCAGAGGAGACCCCCGCCCGGACCGCAGCGAGGCCGACAACGACGACAAGATGCGACACCATGTCAACCAGAGGGAGAACAGGGGGAGGTCAAACCCCAGACAAGGGGTCACCTCTGAGGTGGTTCCAATAACGTTTCATCATTGGAGAGTGAACAGTTCTGCAGCTTTTGAACCTGCATCCATTCTTAATGATTTTCAAGATCTCTGCTTGCTGGCAAGAACAGAAGCTGATCCTGAGATCAAACCAAATGCAGTATGCCCAGAGGCGCAACTTGAAGCCCTGGGGCCCTAGTGCAAAAAGTGAAATGGGCCCCCCAGTTACTATGCGCCATTTACAATACTGGTATCTTCTTATGTGGCAGGGGGGCTTTTGGGCCCCTTAGGCGCAGGGCCGGTAGACTGCTACCATGCACCCCTATAGCTACGCCCCTGAGTATGCCAGACTTTGCCTCAACACACAGGTATTAGAGTCAGGACGCACTGGTGAAGGCAAACTTGATGTAGTTTGTGGACAGACGTAACTTGATCACACTGTGCAATAAAAGACTTCAGTTTGGTACATAATGCTTTTCATATGTTTCATTGGTTCAAAGTCCACGCAGGTTTTAGTTATGTAATACTGTTTGTGGCATTTGAGAATGCGCAGGGGCAGTGCCCGCTTATTGGGCTGGGATTCAGACACCCTCACATTCTGGGAACTTCATATCTTTCACTACAGGTGTCATCTCCTATCTGCTTCTTTTTACTCTTTGTTTGCAGTCAGTGAATGGAAGCATTCTTGTTTACATCCAGAGGCTAAAAACCGCTCATGACCAAGTAGTTGCCACAGGTGAGGGTTTGTTAGGCTGTGTTCACATGGTGTTTTGCCGCACATACCTATGCACGCCGCAAGACGCCGAGTGATTTACAAGTCACTTATTTCACCCAATGCTCAAAACGCGTCAAGGAAGGCAAATGTAATTCACAGTCTCTATGAGAGCTATGAAGTACCGTAGTAACAGGATGAGTTTTGGGCAATATTACAGAACAACTATGCCCCGAAATACAGTCTAAAAGACACCGTGTGACCATAGCTTCCCAGGTACAGCCAATCGCCTGGAATGCCAGAGGTCCACATCTCTCTACTTCCCCTAATACACTGTAGCATTGGACCTCTGCTCACCATCAGTAAATCAATACATTTTAGGATTATTATAGAGGAGCTCCCATCTTGCAGAACACTAGGATACGGTCAAAGGGTGATAAGTGCGAACCCCACCTCTGGGAACGGGTCCCAAAAAATGATGACTCAGAACAGAGAAACGGCCCCACTTGCACACAACTCGCCATTTCTGTTCTATGGGAGTTCCCAGTACAGGGGAGCACTGTGTTTTTCTAATTCGTTCTATTGAGTTCCCAGTACAGGGGAGTGCTGTGTTCTCTCCCTTTGTTCTATGGGAGTTCCCAGTATAGGGGAGCGCTGTGTTCTCTCCATTCTGTTCTATGGGAGTTCCCAGTACAGGGGAGTGCTGTGTTCTCCATTCTGTTCTATGGGAGTTCCAAGTAAAGGGCAGCGCTGTGTTCTCCATTCTGTTCTATGGAGTTTCCCCGTAAAGGGGAGCGCTTTTGTTCTCTCCCTTCTGTTGTATGGGGGTTCCCAGTACAGGGGAGTGCTGTGTTCTCTCCATTCTTCTCTATGGGAGTTCCAGTACAGGGAGCGCTGTGTTCTCTCCATTCTCCTCTATGGGAGTTCCCAGTACAGGGGAGCGCTGGTTCTCTCCATTCTGTTTTATGGGAGTTCCCAGTACAGGGGAGCGCTGTGTTCTCTCCATTCTGTTCTATGGGAGTTCCCAGTACAGGGAGCGCTGTGTTCTCACCATTCGTTGTCTATGGGAGTTCCCAGTACAGGGGAGCGCTGTGTTCTCTCCATTCTGTTCTATGGGAGTTTCCCAGTACAGGGAGCGCTGTGTTCTCTCCATTCTGTTCTATGGGAGTTTCCCATTTACAGGGGAAAGCGCTGTGTTCTCTCCATTCTGTTCTATGAGAATCTCCAGTACAGGGGAGCACGGTGTTTGGCTGTACTCAAACAGAACAGAATGGAGATTCATGTGCAGTGTGAGCTGAACACACAGCTCACCTGGACTCAAAACTCCAACAGAAACCAATGGGGAGTTGTACCCATGTACAACCAAGTACAGCTGAACACAAAGCTCACCTGTATTAAACCTAGAACAGGGGGGAGAATCATGCACATGCACAACTGACACCATTCAGAGCCAACACTTGTTGCCCGCTCCCAAAATAGGTGCAGGTACCAGAGGAAGGGTTTGGACAGGCTGATGACAGCTGGCCTAATACATTGAAGTACAGTCATGCACTGCAATATATTTGGCTTCCCCGTGTACACAATGACCTGGGCAAAGTTTGTGTGGCATTAAATTTGGAAGGAATGTGACCCACGTGGTTTGTGCTACGTGCGGCCCATGAAGCTGGAGACCCCGGGTGCACAGAGATGGGCTCCTGAAGTGATGTTCACATCCGCGCACCCGGTACAGTATGGCGGCCCCCTCCGCAGACAATACGCCATCTCCTCTGTCACTTACCGTGAACGGAGCCGATGTGACTGGTGATGGCGAAGCGGAGAACCTTCTCGTCCTTGTTGTAGAGGGCAAACATGCGATCCACGGCGAGCTTCTGGGCGGAGGGCGGGGACCTCTGGGAATGGCCGCAGTCCTGATAGGTGACGTTCTGCTTGAGGCGGTACGACAGTCGCTGCACTTCGTTATCGGCCGAGGTTACGGTGTATTCCCGGTAAGTGGTGGACGTCACAACTGGAGAGATGGAGACAAGGTTGAAGAGTCACCAAGGAGCCCCGGAGATGTGACCAAGGGGGTTTAGAGCAGACCCACACAAAACTGCAGAATGTGGGGGCCGGACTGCGCCAAAACCAGGCGCTACCACCACAAAGCAAGGTGGCACTGCCCATTTTGGGGGACATTTTAAACAAGCCACACTCCTTTCGGGGCCAGCATAAGCACCTTGCAGGCTGTATGTGGTGAACGTCTGGTATATATGGTCTATAGTGAGGATTGGTATACATGGCGAGTCAGGCCGCGGTTCGGTGGCTCTCTTACTACAACTCCCAGCAGGCTCTGACCATCCGTTGTTGTTAGGGCATGATGGGAGTTGTAGAGCCACAGTCAGGAACCCAGGGATGGAGGAGCTGCAAATGTAAACTTTTCACTAGACTAACAAGGGTTGGCAACATCTGTCACTAATGTTCCATGGCAAGAAATAGGTCCTAATTTACAGCCTGTATAATACTCCCAAGCTCCATTCATAATTATGTGAACTTCAGAGCTGAAATCTCACACAGCAATACCTGTTAAGTGTCAAAACCCAGGACAAGCTATGTGCAGTTATTACATCACAGTACTGGACTTTATACCAGGGAGAGTTAGTTGTCCCTCCCTGCATGCCAATATTTCCAATAAGTACAAGCAGAATTATAAATACAGCTCTGAAGTATAATACAGGATGTAACTCAGGATCAGTACAGGATAAGTAATGTATGTACAGTGACTGCACCAGCAGAATAGTGAGTGCAGCTCTGGGGGTTTAAAATACAGGATGTAACACAGGATCATACAGGATAAGTAATGTATGTACAGTTGACTGCACCAGCAGAATAGTGAGTGCAGCCTCTGGAGGATAATCGGAATGTAACTCAGGATCAGTACGGGAAAAGTAAGGGTATGTCAGTGACTGCACCAGCAGAATAGTGAGTGCAGGCTTTTGGAGGTTAATACAGGATTTTAACTCGGGAAATCAGTACAGGATAAGTAATGTATGTACAGTGACTGCACCAGCAGAATAGTGAGTGCAGCTCTGGAGGATAATACAGGATGTAACTCAGGATCAGTACAGGATAAGTAATGTATGTACAGTGACTGCACCAGCAGAATAGTGAGCGCAGCTCTGGAGTATAATACAGGATGTAACTCAGGATCAGTCCGGGATAAGTAATTATGTACAGTGACTCCACCAGCAGAATAGTGGGGTGCAGCTCGGAGGATAATACAGGATGTAACTCGGATCAGTACAGAATAAGTAATTTTAATGTACAAACGACTGCAAAATGAAGATGGGAGGTATCCAGCACGAAACCAAATATATTTAAAATATATCCAATTTATTGATTTGTTTAAAAAGATTTCCAAAAAAAATTTAAAATGCACTCCCCATAAACATAACAAGTAGTAGACAGTCACAAAAGGCACAGAGGGAGAGCAGCTAACGCGTTTCGGGCTTAGCAGAACAAACGCCCTTACTCATAGCATGTCTAACACAAAATGAAGTGCTTTCTTATTTTCCCACGTAACCATCAGACAATACACATGTGAGCTTACTTAACTTAATTAATTGCCCGCCTACTCTTACCTTGGGGTTGCCGCGGCGCCACAGTAACCGCGGTGTGGAGCGCAAACAAGCTGAGTAACCTTTGGGCGAAGCCGGAAGTGTCGTCATATCCGGACATGCGCAACGAAACCCCCGCAGCCTATTTGATGGCAAACGGAAAATCCACGGCACTGCGCGTGCGTGAGCCAAAAAGGTCCGAGCACGCACAGGGACGTGGGACAAGGTTGGAAATACCCTTGCCAATCCCGCTAACCTAGGTAACAGGATAAGCGCTACAGCGCAGTAAAGTGGGGAAAACGGCAACACAAGGCAATGAGTGGATTAAATAATACCTTTGTATGATTGATTTAATATGGTACAGTAATGATATAGTCCCGATTTTAAAGGGGGGCATAAAGGGACAAGCTCACATATTGGGATAACAAAAATAAGTGACCCAACATAAATAATATGCATAAAATTCAAAATTTGCAAGCTATACGATCCAGAAAAATTAATTAATTGGATGTCAAAAATGAAAACATGATCTCTCGTCGTAAGTTTAATCCAAAAGGGAACCAATGTATTTAATGTCATAATCCAATATGCTTCCCCTATCCCTGAGATATCGTTCTAAAATCCCCACCCCTATTGGAACGGACACACTGTTCTATACCAAAGCCCCTTTAAAAGTACTAAAATCACAATTATGAACTGTATAAAATGGTTAGTTAAATTGGATTTATTTCTAAAAGAATTGGTATTGATGTCATTAATGTGCTCCAGAAATCTCACTTTGAGCTTCCTCATTGTACTGCCTACATAAAGTAAATTACATGATTGACTATTACCCCATAAATCAAGATGATGAGAATTGCAGTTGAGTAACTACGGATAGGGAATTTACTCGTGTTGCCAGAGTCACTAAAATCTTTACATATTAATGCATATTTGCAAGTTCGGCACCTGCAGAATAGTGAGTGCAGCTCTGGAGGATAATACAGGATGTAACTCAGGATCAGTACAGGATAAGTAATGTATGTACAGTGACTGCAGAATAGTGAGTGCAGCTCTGGAGGATAATACAGGATGTAACTCAGGATCAGTACAGGATAAGTAATGTATGTACAGTAACTGCACCAGCAGAATAGTGAGTGCAGTTCTGGGGAATAATACAGGGGTGTAACTCAGGGTCAGTACAGGATAGTAATGTATGTACACAGTGACTGCTCAGCAGAATAGTAGTGCCAGCTTTTGGAGGATAATACAGGATTAGCTCAGGATCGTAAAAGGATAAGTAATGTATGTACACAGTGACTGCACCAGCAGAATAGAGAGTGCAGCTCTGGAGTATAATACAGGATGTAACTCAGGACCCGTACAGGATAAGTAATGTATGTACAGACTGCACCAGCAGAATAGGACGCAGCTCTGGAGGATAATACAGGATGTACCAGGATCATTTCAGGATAAGTAATGTATGTACACAGTGACTGCACCAGCAGAATAATGAGCGCAGCTTGGGGGACAATACAGGATTAACTCAGGATCAGTACAGGGTAAAATAATGTATGTACAGTGACTGCACCAGCAGAATATTTAGCGCAGCTCTGGAGTGTTAATACAGGATGTAACTCAGGATCAGTACGGATAAGTAATGTATGTACAGTGACTCCACCAGCAGAATAGTAGTGCAGCTCTGGAGGATAATACAGGGTGTAACTCAGGATCAGTACAGGATAAGTAATGTATGTACATTTACTCCACCACAAATAGTGAGTGCAGCTCTGGAGGATAATACAGGATGTAACTCAGGATCAGTACAGATAAGTAATGTATGTACACAGTGAAATGCTCAGCAGAATAGGGAGTGCAGCACTGGAGGATAATACAGGGTGTAGCTCAGGATCAGTACAGGATAAGTAATGTTGTAAAAACAGTGACTGCACCAGCAGAAAAAGTGAGTGCAGCTCTGGAGTATAATACAGGTGTAACTCAGGGTCAGTACAGGATAAGTAATGTTATGTACAGTGACTGCACCAGCAAAATTGAGCGCAGCTCTGGAAAGGGTAATACTGATGTAATTTAGATCAGACAGGATAAGTAATGTATGTACAGTGACTGCACCATAAGAATAGTGAGTGCAGCTCTGGAGGATAATACTGGATGTAATTTAGGATCAGTACAGGATAAGTAATGTATGTAGAGTGACTGCACCAGCAGAATATTGAGCGCAGCTCTGGAGGATAATACTGGATGTAATTTTAGGAAACAGTACAGATAAGTAATGATGTACAGTGACGCACCATAAGAATAGTGAGTGCAGCTCAGGAGGATAATAAAGGATGTAATTTAGGATCAGTACAGGGTAAGTAATGTAAGTACACAGTGACTGCACCAGCAGAATAGTGAAGCGCAGCTCTGGAGTATAAAACAGGATGTAAAATCAGGATCAGTACAGGACAAGTAATGTATGTACACCCGTGACTGCACCAGCAGAATAGTGAGTGCAGCTCTGGAAATATAATATAGGATGTAACTCAGGATCAGTACAGGAAAGTAATGTATGTACACAGTAACTGCACCCGCAGAATTGGAGTGCAGCCTGGAGTATAATACAGGATGTAACTCAGGGTCAGTACAGGAGAAGTAATGTAAAGACACAGTGACTGCACCAGCAAATAGTGAGTGCAGCTCTGGAGGGTAATACAGGATAATAACTCAGGATCAGTACAGGATAAGTTTAAAGTATTACACAGTGACTGCACCAGCAGAATAGTAGTGCAGCTCTGGAGGATAATACCCGGATGTAGCTCGGATCAGTACAGATAAGTAATGTATGTACACAGTGACTGCACCAGCAGAATATTGAGTGCAGCTCTGGAGGATAATAAGGATGTAACCAGGATCAGTACAGGATATGTATTGTATGTACAGTGACTGCACCATCATAATAGTGAGTACAGCTCTGTGTATAATACAGGAAAATAACTCAGGATCAGTACAGGAAGTAATGTATGTTCAGTGACTGCACCAGCAGAATAGTGAGTGCAGCTCTGGAGTATAATACAGGATGTAACTCAGGATCAGTACAGGATAAGTAATGTATGTACACAGTGACTGCACCAGCAGAATAGTGAGTGCAGCTCTGGAGGAAAATACAGAATATAACTCCTACATGAACATGGTTACAAAGATTACAGCTAAACTAATATACTAAATTGTAAAATGGTGTTCAGATGTTGGCTGGACATATCCAGAGTTGCAACTGATGAGTAGTGAACTCGATATTATGACAGGGAAGCCGCCTGCCGGGGGCGCTGAGCAGCTACTGTGTCTCTGTAGACCACCCTTTAAGCACCATCCTTCATAGGTTTTTCACCCTGTATGCTATGCGTTACCTGAACCAGAATACTGGTAGATTTCATAGTAAGGGTTAATCTGGACGGTCGAGGTCTCGGGGATGAATGGAATTCGCCCTTTAATGGTGGTTCGTAAATGGATGTAGTTATCAGAATCAAAACCATCTGCGACTTGCGTGATGTGAACCACTTCTTCTCCCGGGGAAAAGACGGCTTCAATGTTGAGGACAAACTTCGCTCCTATGAGAAAAGGTGGAACAAGGCAAAGTCAGAGCAGCTCATTGGAGAAACACATCCATCGTGGGGGTAACAGGACCAACAGGAGGGGGTTACAGGAGGAGATCCTTACATACTGGGTCAACAGTGTAGGACCTAGTAGACAAGCCGATCGAGGAGGTGTGAACTCACCGGTTATGCTGAAGCCGTTCTGATGTCCAGGTTTTTCCAGTGCAAAAAGCCACCCAAAAAGTCCTCCGATGGCCGTCAATGGGGTCAGCGACCAGGACGCAGGCTCGGGAACCTGGCTGATGGCGGTGTAGGCTCTTCCGTCATTCACTACTATGTACGCGTGCATGTCGATGCCGTCAAAGATGACCGGGGTTTGGCCGACAAGCAAGTTTCCGCTGACTTTACCGTTGACCCTGTGTGGAGCACCTGAGAAGAGGATATTAACAAGTGTCGGCAAAGGAATAAGTAGACCACCAAAAAAAAAACTAAAATCAATCCAAGATGACTGAAAGGGTGTTCCCACCATGGACTCTGGTGACCTAACTATAGGATACGCCATCAAAGTTTAATAGGAGCAGGTCCCACCTCTGGGACAGGCACCTATCTTGGGGATAAGCTCCTAAAAGTGTTGGCTCAGAGTGGAGAGCTGGTTGTGCTTGCTCACAACCCTCCATTCTGTTCTATGGGAGTTGTGTGCATGCGCAATAGAGTACAGCTTAACACATCACTCTCGTGTACTCAGAACTCCCATGGAGACTGGTACACATGAGTGACCTATTACAGTCTAACGCAACACTCTCCTGTACTTGGAACTTCCATAGAACAAAACGGAGTGTCATGCGCATGCGCGACACAGTAGGGGTAAACACAGCACTCTCCTGTATTCGATACTGCCATAGAACAAAACGGAGAGCCGTGCGTATGCGCAATAGAGTAGAGGCAAGCACCACTCTCCTGTACTTAATACTCCCAAAGAACAAAACAGAGAGCCGGGCGCATGTGTGACAGATGCTTGGATGGTAGTGTCCCATCTGTTCAGATAAGCTGCTGTTCCCTTAATCTGGGAGATAGAATAGGGTCCCCATTTGTCTCTCGAAAAAATCTGAAGGCCACCATTTACTCTTCTAACATAGGCTGGTGACGCAGTAACTTTGGTCTGGTTAAAAAAAACAAATCTCATGTACCCTTCACATTTAGGCCCTTACCAAAAGGGCTCTGGTAACGGAGACACAAGTGCCCCCCGTGGAGGTTCATTAGGGTGCAGGGCCGTTACCTTTGGGTAAGCAGTGGACTCCATTGCCGTAGTAATTGTCCTGGCAGTGACAGCAGAATCCGGTGGAGTAGTCCGTGCAGAAGGCGTATTGGGAGCAGTAGCCGGGTCTCCTCTCGCAGGTCTCTCGACTCACGGGGTTAAAGGTAAGCACTGAGGACAAGGACGACGAACCAAAAAGTCAACAAAAGTTCGCAACAACAGCCGCCATTGGTAGGTGGCCTAGGTCAAAAGTAAACCAGAATTAGATCGGTCCTGCCATTGTAGGAGCCTAGCTACCCATGGTGATGGACATCAATGCTTGAGGTTGGCAAACGTCTATCCTAAAGACACTATTCAAGATGGCCACCTCTTTACATTGTGGGCACTGCCCGCTTACCAGTCTTAACATGAACATAGTTGGCTCTTGGGATGTAGCCAAAGCTTTTGCTGCCCAGGGAGCTTCACTTTCCCAATGGACCCATTGAGACAAGCCAGTATCTTTTCCTTCTCTAGCTCGGACACTAAGTCGCTAGAACTCCTGAATGGCAGGGTAGACCAAACTTACTTTACTGCAGCTGCTGCTTCTCTCTGTAGTCTTACTACTAATAGGAGGCAATGCCAACATGATCGCTCTATTGTTCTCTGGACAGGGATAGATACGATTAGACTAGACCACTAGGTTGTTAGGCAGTGACCAGCAATCCATGCAAGGAAAATAGGTTAATACGTTTCGGGAACAGGGAGGAGGCGGGGGTCTCTTCACACTCAGCAGGTGCTGCTGACAACTCTTACACCTTTAAGGCCATAGTCAGCATGAAAGAAGAATGTCAAGTGATCCTTATTGCCGTTCGTCTTTCATTACTCAAGAGGGAGCAGGGATCTCAACCCTTCATTGCGTCAGAAGGGGGTCGATGCCCAAAAAGAGACTCTGTACTCTCACATACAAAGTGTTACCCCAACAGAGTCCCTTTTTGGGCATTGACGCCCTTCCATTGACCCAATGGGTTGAGTAGCTGGAGACTGGTAGCTCTCTGTACTCTCACATACAAATGGTTACCCCAACAGAGAGCTACCGGTCTCCAGCCACTCAACCCATTGGGTCAATGGAAGGGTGTCAATGGCCAAAAAGGGACTCTGTTGGGTTAACACTTTGTATGTGAGAGTACGAAGTCCCTTTTTGGGCATCGACGCCCTTCCATTGACCCAATGGATTGAGTAGATGGAGACTGGAAGCTCTCTGTACTCTCACATACCAAGTGCTACCCCAACAGAGAGCTACCAGTCTCCAGCTACTCAACCCATTGGGTCAATGGAACGGCTTGATGCCCAAAAAGGGACTCTGTAGGGGTACCACTTTATATGTGAAAGTACAGAGTCCCTTTTTGGGCATCGACGCCCTTCCATTGACCCAATGGGTTGAGTGGCTGGAGACTGGTAGCTCTCTGTTGGGGTAACACTTGGTATGTGAGAGTACAGAGAGCTACCAGTCTCCATCTACTCAACCCATTGGGTCAATGGAAGGGCGTCGATGACCAAAATGGGACTCTATACTCTCACATACAAAGTGTTACCCCAACAGAGTATAGAATCCCTTTTTGGGCATCGACGCCCTTCCATTGACCCAATGGGTTGAGTAGATGGAGACTGGTAGCTCTCTATACTCTGTTGCCCCAACAGAGAGCTAACAGTCTCCAGCTACTCAACCCATTGGGTCAATGAAAAGGGGGCAATGTGCAAAAAGGGACTCTGTACTCTCACATACAAAGTGTTGCCCCAACAGAGAGCTACCAGTTATGCAACCCATTGGGTCAATGGATCTACTAGAGCTCATCTATATGCATTCTTTTGGACAAGGTAAATGGACGTGCCGTGAAGTAGCTTTAGAAGAGTGGACATCTCTAGATTTTCTACATCTGGCCTGTGGCACTTTTCCAGGATGACGACAAGACTATTGAAAGACTAGACAATACCCAAAATTTTGGGCAAGAAAACATATACAAAGATATGCAACCAAATGTTTGTAGTCTTACCATCGGTGTCAAATCCACCCTCTTCATCGTATCCATAGAGACGACCTCCCCTGTAGACATCTGGATTCTGCCGATTGACTGGTGGATTCGGCGTAGCGTTGGCAACCTCTTCGGATACGGGCTCTGATGGATTTTCTCGGTTCTCATAGGATGGTTCGTTGCCAAGATTTCTATACACCGAAGGCACGATCTGAGGTTCATCCACGGGGTTACCTCTACCATATGGAGCCCAGCTTGGCTCTTCCTGAGATGGTGGCAAAGGGTTGTTGGACGGTTCGTTAGGGGTAACGACTCTTGATCCACCTCCTCGCCGGTCACTAGAGTGGTGGGAAAGTTGACGTCCAAAAACCACCGGTTTCCGTTATCGGTTGTAGCTGCTCCGTAGTCTGGCCGGGAGAGTAGTCCCCATTACATCGTAATTATCATCGTAGTTGTCCACATTATCTTGTTCTTGATTCTCAGGAAAGTCATTGTGGGAGTTGATCAGAGGAATGAACCTTTCTTGGGCGTGGGCGTTGACCACTTTGGCTGGTATCACGTTGTCCAATTCCGAAATGCTACCGATGTGGAAGACCCAAACTCCAGGAACCCCAACATTACTTGTTCTAAAAACCAGAAGGAAAAATGTATCAAGATCAAGAACATCAAGACCCCGATAGAAGGCCACCAACAAAACCCCAATTACACTCTCTCACGGTGATTTCAAAGACTAGGTCACATTGAGTGGCCGAATCTAGCGATAGGCCGCACTTACTGATATAGGTTCTTCACAGATTGTTCACTGTTGGTGACACTATAATAAGGAGCTTCTCTCTTTAGGATTTCAGACTCTCCTCTGCTAAATCCCACTCGGGCTGGGAGCTCGAGGTGGACGTTGTACGACTCTTTCGGCCTGGTCCCAAAAAACTGGAGTCCGTGTTCGGGATACAAGAATATGGCATAGGAGTCGGACTCGTCGTAGGCCAGCACGGCCTGGAATGTGTTAAACTGCGGGAAGAAAAGATATTTTAGTCAAGTCTTGATACATAGGATATCCATGTTTCCACAGTTGGCTGGAGGCCATTGTTGCACCTCCTTCAGACACACGTTGGCTTTTTATGGCCATGGAGGTTGAAGAGTTGACTTAACTTTAATGAAAACCGCTGTCACCTACTGTAACGCAATGTGGTGATCTCCTGCCCAAGCTCTACTGGTGGTCATGTTAAGGATGGAGAAAGGAATTATGGGACAACACAAACTAACCTTGACAGTGCATGTTTTCCAACAGGACCAGCAAACAATGGATGATGACCAGTGTGGTATCGCCCAATGACTACCTACACCCCATATATACTGTTAGCATAGGTAATTGTACTACATATATTTGGTGTATATTGGTTGGAAGAGCACAACCAAGACATTCAAGTACTACCCTGTCTCCGTTATTCCCCAGAACCTAATTAGGCATCTGTGGAAGGCCCTCAATGGTGGTGTTGGCATTAGGGATCCTTCAGCAGCTATGGGATGCAGCCAACATGGCTCCAGATATCTGCAGTAACCTCCAACGAATGAATCAACATTCGTGTTTCTGGCAAGACACATCTAAGAACAAACACACTGCAACCATTACTGGAAGAACACAAGCTGGTGGTGGCATTGTTCTGGTTTAGGGAATGTTTTTATGGCATTCTCTGAGCCACTCATCCATGTGGAAGGCAATCTCTAAACATTTGGGTATGAGTCCCTCCTTGCAGATCGCATACACCCATACATGCTGATTGTCTCTTTGGGGCGCATTGGATCCTCCAGCAAAAAAAATGCAATGTCACATGGCTAGAAATGTCCGACAATGGTTGTAAGAACATGAACAAAACTTCTAACTACTACCCTGGCCCCTAATTCCCCAATTTAGGATGTGTGGGAGCCCCTTGTTGGTGGTTTGGTCTCTCTGACCCCCTCTGTGGGATGCAGTTGGCTCCAGATACTTGTGACAACCTACCAGGACCTTATCGAGTTACCCCCAGCCCTTCTAGCTGCTCTCCAGGATGCACACGTCGGTGACTGTGGATATTCACTACTGGTCACAATAATGTGTGCGATTATCTATAGCCTTGTCCCTTTAACTGGCAGCCTTTCAGGCGACGGTTCGAGGCCACAAGAATGTTGCTGCCAAAATATGTCTTGGAAATGTTCATTTTAATCAAACAGAAGGGAGCAGGCGGCCGTGCACCTCATTAGTGTTTTGCTGCACTCTTTCAGGACTGCAGAGAGGCCGCACTCGCACCGTCCCTCAAACAATGGATCAAAGAGCCCTCACAGGAGAGAGTTCCGGGAGTAAGGACACTGGACCTACTCACCGGGAGCTGGAGGAGGGCTGCAGTGCCAAAAACTCAGAAAATGGAGGCTTCACACAGGCTGAGGCCATGACTGCAAATAACAGCCTTCCTGCTGTAGAGTAGGCTGCTCAGATTATAAAGCCTGGAAGAGAGGCGGCTGGGAAAATTTGACTGCAAGCTCCATTAGATCATAAAAAAATACATAAAAAAAACAATCAAAAAACAGTCATTTTGATCCCCCTTCACATGTATAATAAATAATTTTTTTAAGAAGGTGTGCCCGCTCGGCTAAATTTAATCTCCCATTGAAATATAGAAACAGCTGCGCATGCGCAGTCATCCCTTCGCTCTCTGTGAAGGTTAGGAGATGGGAACACTTATAAGGGCTGCTTCCACCACAGCCCTTTATGGCATATAAATAGGTTCAACCATCAAAGTGTGATAGGTGTAAGATGCAAAGGTTTGATCCGCACCTTTCCCAGGAACGCTATATTTACTATTTTTGCCATAGGCAAACTTAAACTCTATCAGTTCTCTATCTGGAAAACACTAAAACGTAACTTTTATTATGTATAACACTTAACCTCTATACACAAAAAACCCATTTCTAACCTCACCATTTAACCCTTTCTACTTCTGAAGGGAAAGGGAAAAGCTCCTTTTCTATTACAAACCTGGTGGAGTACCACCTAAATTTAAAAGGAAAGGCCTTATATCTATAGCAAAGTACTAGCTCCAGTAAGGGGTCCCAAGCCTCCTACTTGGCATTCGTCCCTAATCTAATGGACACAAAAAAATAAGGCCCCCTTTTGACACCCTCTGCAGCGGGTACACTTGTAGACAGAGGTGAGAAATCACAATTTAAAACGTCATGCCTGACCTCCCCAACATGTTTCACCAGCTAACCTGGCTTCATCAGGGGTTAGTTTTTTTTTTTTTTTAAATAGTGCGTATAGAGGTTAAAAGTTATACATAATAAAAGTTACGTTTTAGTGTTTTATAGAGAACTGATGGAGTTTAAGTTTTCCTATGGCAAAATAGTAAATATAGTGATCAAAAGTCACTCTCTGTTCTCTTGCGGGGTTCCCATTTTTTTGGGAGATTATCTCAGGAACGGGCTCCTAAACGTTACAGCTCAGGATGGACAGTATAATAAAATTATAGTTCAACGGAACCAGGTTGGGGGAGGGAGGAGTGACACTCCCGTTTTTCTACTGCTATAGTTCCAGGTTGGGGGGAAAAAAATGATCTT